>WBNH01010708.1:353767-388502 GCA_013401255.1 Urocolius indicus
TGCTGCTGCTGCTGCTGCTGCTGCTGCTGCTGCTGCTGCTGCTGCTGCTTAACGGCTCCCAGGCTGAGTCCGGTTCACAGTGATGCCAAGGACCTTGTCCCGTGCTCGGTGGCCGTATTCCTTCAGCCTTACCGGAGGGGGTTGGGCAGTGCTGGCAATGAGACCTGCGCACCGTCACGCTCGCGCCGCGCCGCGCCGCGCCTCGGGGGGAACGTCGGTGCTTGGCCGCGGTTGCTGGCTGGCTTAATCGCCGCCTGGCACCACGTGCGAAACGATTTTGCCGGTTCATTGACTGTGCTCGTCTTACCCTTTCCCATCTGACAGGTTCTCCCCGTTGGCTGTCTCAGCGCTGAGCCCAGGCAGTTGTTCTCCTCCTCCTCTGAGGAAGAGGAGGAAGGTGATCTCTTCCGATCCAAGATGGAGAGGGACATGGAAATGTGGGTGCAATTAGATAAATGCAGTTAGTTAGCGTGGAAGCATGAACACCACACTACGGAATTTAATCAGAGGAATCCTTTACGCTTCTCGGGATGTTTTAGCTGAGTGGTGCCCGTCGGATCGGGCTGTACCTGCCTGAGATCTTTCCTTTTTAATAGGTTTTGTAAAAGCACGGTGAAACATCTTGCCAGATATTAATTAAAAATGCTGTAGGCTGCAATAAAGTGCGAGTTCTGGGCAATTAACCAGTAACGTCAGTGCTAAGGGAGATAAATCATCACTGAGAACCCCAAGATAAACTCTTAGTGAAACACTGGGTTTAGTTGCTGGGGTTTTTTTCGTGCATACATATAATATATAAACCATAAATAAACCAGAACCATTACAAAAGTAAAGTTTACCGTGCCTAACGAAACATTTCTCCACACTTCCGTGTTGCTATCATCTTCATGTTCCATGTGAGCAGATGAAACACGTGACACAGAGGTATTCCTCAAGGAACTTGCAGCAGAGTTATGTGAGCACCTTCATCAGTTTTTGTTAACAGGGCAGCCGACATTTTACCTTTATATGGAAACCATCCCCTTTCTGAACAGAACAATCTGTAGATTCATTATGCTCTGACTCTGCAGTTTGCTGGCCCGTATCTGGAGTTGCAATCACCAGCAAGAGCATCTTTGGAATTCCTGTTGTGCAAGTGCGCCAGGACCACGTCCAGAGCATGGAATGACAGAAGATGACGTCAGCACTCGGCCATTAAAGGCTTATATTGGTGCCCAAAGCCTCCTTTGACAGTGGCAGCATCCAGCAGAAGTGCTGCGCTTGAGTATATTGAGCTCTGGTTCTGACTGCTGTGTATGTTCTCGTTGATTTCTACCAGCTTTACTCCACTCTCATGCCACCTACTTCACGAAGGTTACTCCAAGTCTCCTGGTTTAAACGTGTGAGAGAAATATTCTACAGGCAAACACAGAGAGACGCACTCAGAAGAAAGAGACAGCAAGCTCTAAGGACGTTATGGTTAGAAGTAATACTTGAAATAAAAGAGAGGTTTAGAAAACAGTTTCCAGCCCTTCTCTTCTTTGTAGGGAGTGAGGAGAGAGAAGCTCTGCTTTTTTCAGGTTGTTCAGATACATAAATATTCGTGCATACACACAGAAAAAAAAATCCATTAAGACAAGAGATTGTCCAGTGTTACTTAGGAACACAACCAAAGAGAGATCTCCTGGGACACGCAGTGACTGGAGATGCCAGATCCTTGTGACATATCCATCCTTGTGACTGCAGGTGCCATATCCTACGTGTTAGCAAGGTCTCCCTAACGTGATAGATAAACAAGTTGAACATCACTTTGAAAGGAGCTGAGCTGATTTGCCCTCCACTTTTAACTGAAAGATTGTCCCAGAGACACCCTGCCCTCAGTGTTGAGACCTTCCTTCCAGTATTCGGTCTGAATTCTACACACGGGTAGCCCAGAGCCTTTTGCTCACAGGCCAGCACTACGTTGCCCTTTGACCCAAATAGCTGTTGAGTTTTTTTAACTGCAAAGTTATTTACCCCCAAGGTACTTATGGGCAGCGATAGTATACCCTGGAAGACTTTGTGTTCTTTCCTTGGTAGACGAAACACGCTCTTTCTGTCTCTTTCTGGTGAGATAGCCCACATAGTGTAGGAACAGGCAGTTAAGGTCATTTAAGTAGCCTTGGATCAGATCCTCCATGGGGTGGACTGGTATAGCTCCAGCTCTGGATTTTATACCACCCAGAGCAGTCGCCGTCTCCGATGCAACTCAGAGAAGTGCCCAGGATCTGAGCTGCCCTCGCTCTCCCTCTTGCCTGGCCTAACCCATGGCTACCAGCAGCCTCACTAACAAAGGGCTTTAGGCAATTAAAAAGCAACACAACGATGCCAGAGTCCTGAGGGGGGAAAAACAAAAGTTGGATTTCTCACTGCCCTGTGAAATCTGTTGAGGTGCAGAAGGCTGCAGTGAGGCTTCCAGCACCCCACGAGCCCAGAGTTGCGCCACGAGCAGAAAAGGGACGGCACTGGCTCTCATCTCAGCTTCCTGAATGTGAAGGCGGCAGTTTCTGTACTGACCCAGAACGTTTAGTGGTATCAAGCCTGGTTATTTTTTGCTTTATGCAGGGAAGTGTGCTTGAAATCTGTAAAGTATATGCATATTTAAATTGAACTCTCAGGTTTATGAGAAAGCTGTGCTATTCTCCATTTCCCAGAAACTGATAGATGCTCTTAAACTCTCCCGGAGCTGTGAATTTTGATAGGGATTAACTGCTGTGGTGAGGCATGGGAATGGAGCTTATGAAATTGATGTTTGGCAGGAGGAAGTAGAAGGGTGAAAACCACGTTTCCCTTTTCTGAAGTTTGATTGATGACGGCCGTTTGGAAGACAGGTAAAATGAAAGGGGATGGCTTGCAATCTGCAGTTTTACAACCAGATACCGGCAATCTCGAAGAAGGGTTTTCTGATTGTAGGAGTTGTCAAGAGAAAATAAGGGCATAAAAAGTAATTTATGGTAGATTGCTATCAATTACTCCATACCAAAACTCTTTCTGCTGAACGCAGAAATTATACACTCCCACGGATAGTGGCAGAAAAGTGCCAGAAGGTCTTGCAACCGCAAGATGACTTTCGTGCACGATGTAACATCCAGAGTTATGAGAGCCAGAGGGTCCCCTGAGCAACAGCGCAGACCAAAGCTTAACTGAGATCCTCACAGGGATCTGTTGTGATCTGTACTACAGCTCTGCCAGCAGCTGCTACAGCCATGGCAGGAAGGCATCAGGCTGCCAAACGTGGCCGCTGAGCTGGCTGAGTAACTGCGGTGGTGCTTGGGGTATGTTAGCTCCTGTTCAGCTGCTTCTGAAATCTGCCTCCCCCAATTCTCACAAATTCCCGTGAAGCTCTCGGGGATACACTGTGCTGTTACTGGGTGTTTCAGCCAGGGAAAGGACAGATTACGAGCATCACCTGATGTCTGCGGTTTTCCTTATTCTTGCATTGTGAATATGGAAGAGAGAAGCAGGCCCAGCTTCTATTCATGTTACTGCCAGTTCTGCTCTCTCTTAACATTATGCTACTTCATTTCATGCAACCCATTGGTTTAGCTACAGTTAATATTTCACTGAGTAATTCAGTGATGTCTTATTGGTCCTGTCTATTTCTTCTGAAATGCCTGCTGCCATGGGATAGTACAAACAGGAGTCGGTCTTCGTAGACTCAGTTTTACCATGAACTGTGCTCAAAGAGGATTTTTTTAGTGATACCAAATATGCAATGTTTGCCCGGTTTGGTTTTTGTTTTCAACGATATCATTTCAGAATTTTATGTTCTCATTAAACAGGAACTGCTTAAACCCCAGTCCTTGACTACAGAGAACTCGACTGACAAGATGGTTCTGGATCAAAAGCTGAGATGAGAGCTGAGGAATACTAGTGTGGGAAAGATTATATTTATACTTTCTCTGCTATAAGTCATCACTGATGGTGCTGTTTAATGTTCATCTGTGTTTTACGAAGGTATGAATCACCTTAGTGATTCCAGTTAACATGTGAAGGCTTAGAAAGAATTTAACGTCCTTCAACCCTGCAAAATGTTAGGGAGCTTACTCAGCTCTCTTCTTTGGTAGCTTGTTTTTCTAGTAAGGAAGAATTTCCCTGCAGACGAGGACGCAAGAGACTGATTTCAATGTCAAAATGCTGAAGCAAAAGACAAAACATTTGCCGCTATGTAAGTAATTCAAAGACCAGGAGATGCATGAGCAAAGGGACCATTTCAAATCAAACGGGATAATAATCTCCTTCTTTGTAAAGAGGAATTGAATGTTATCGTATGGAAGCTGTTCTCAAAATAACACTGACTTTTACCAGTGTGGATTAATTTCAGTTTTTAAAATGCTAGGTATGCACCTGTATCCCACGTCCACGTGCGCAATTGTCACAACCGTAGGAGCGGTTATAGCAGTGATTGGATATGCAGATAGCAAGGAAGAGAAGAATTTATGTTGATTGCTACTCCAGCTGTGAGCTTGGGCACAGCACTGTGTATGTGTTCTGTGCTGGTCGTGCTCATTTTGGCCTGTAAGACCTTTAGCGTAGTAAAGAATTTAAGATGGTGCATATTCGAGGAAACTCTTGAGTTTAAATATGTTCTTAGATTGAGCATATGATTAAGAACTATTCTTGAACTGGAAAGTTTCCGTTAATTGATGCCTGAAATAGAATTAAGTTGGAAATTATTTTACAGTTGCTTTTGTGTTTATATAACCAGGAACACTGGGCTTGGATTACCCACCTTATTTGTACCTACAGCCCACTAAATCATTTTCAACAAGGACTGATCTGCATTTCTGATTGCAAAACCACTTCCATACAAGTCATATTGACAGTGCCACACGTTCTTCAGCAGTGCATCTCAAACCACGTGACAAATGTGTGATTATTTCCATAATACAGAAAGAGGAGAAAAGAGACAAGTGCCTTCTGGGCTGCACATTAAACCTCTCTCAAGGTGATGAGCAGAAGTCAGGCCCCCATGTCCCAAACGGGGAGCACCAGGCCGTGAAGCTCCCTCCCTTCTTGCTGAAGAAAAGTCTTATCCCAGCTTGCTCTGGGCAGCAGGACTGGAGGCGGGTGTAGAATCCCACTGTTAGGTTGTTTGGCTGACACGCAGCATTGCTCACTAGCAGTATGTGGCCACTTGAGTTTCAGTTTCTTGTAGAACTGCCCTGTACTGTTTTCAGCAAGGTAAGTTTTTCCTAAACCATCCTCAGCAGCGTGGTGTGGAAACCCTTCGATTACACAAACGGTTCCCCTTGTGGCATGCGCGGGCTGAGCTGTGTTAGCATTGCAGTTCAACAGCTGGGAGGTGCAGCTTCCTTGGCAAATTTTGGAATCTCTTCTCCAGCACAAACTTCTTGTTCCCGTCACGTAGGAAGAAGGCAATTTACAGAAGTAAATAGCAGCATTTCCATTGCCGTTCAGGGTAATGAGCAGCTGACACTGAGTTAACCGTACGGCTAAAAGCCACTCTCAGAGGAAACACATTTGAGAAGAGAAACACAGCTTTGCTGCCCGGATGGATGGCAGGTCTGTGTTATATATTCTAGTGTTACATTAAACACCGAATTAAAATTAAAGCAGTATTTTACAGATTTTGTTTTTAATTTGTGTTGATACTAATTGCAAAGCCAGACATTGTAATTGCCAGTAGACTCAGCAGCCCCTCTACACTAATCCTCTTACTGTGCCTTTGACTCTTCCATTTTAAGCTACGTGTTTTGTTTGTTGTTTTGGGGTATTTCTTTCCCTAAGAAAATGGAGTTTCGTTGCCCGTTCGATATTAATGCACTAAAAGATTCTCTTCTGGAACTTTATAAATCCTTCTTTGTAATTATTTCTTTTTATCTTTCATGCTCATATGGTGTCTTAAACCCTTTTTGTTTTAGGGCTCTACAGCTCCTCGAGGTACAGTATTCCTCACTACTGATAGATGGATTAATGTGGATTCATTAAGCTGCAGCCAACACAGTGACTTGAATGCAATGGTTTTACATAATATATAGCCCTAAATAGCGTGACTGGCGTTATCTGAAGTGACCCAAGAGATTCAGACATTTTTGGTATCAGCTTTTCATGAGGTTAGTCATCTCCCATTAATTCCCTTGTAAATACCCCAGAGGGTACTGTCTGTTGTTCAAAGGCTGTACATAAAGGCCTTTCATGCAAGACTGAGGATATATTTCCGCCATGCAGCAGGTTTGGCAACAAAGTTGGCTTAGGAGGTTTATGCCCTTACTCGTATTTGCCACTCCTGTACACTATGTTGCCCACTCCAGCGTACCAGTGTGACTGAAGCTCCGTTGTCAGCCAAGTAATGGAAGTGCTCTGCGCTGAAATGAATTAATGCATTAAGAATCTCAGATGTTGCTTTAATATGGCAAAAATCTACCTCATAAACAAGTGACCTGTTTGTGAATGGCATAAGCATTGAAGTGAGAATAGCACAGAGGAAGCTAAACTCTCAAAATCTCTGTTACTGATGATTTGTCCTAGTATAGAGTGCCATTAACAGCTGCATCTGCAGTGAGGTACATGATGCACGTGACAGTCTTTGAAGGAGCCTATTTAAATTTAGTTCTTCAGCACCAAAGGTGTATCTTGATAAGAGTAAACACAGAAATCCTCCAAGGAAATCGATTAAAATATTGGTAGGATCAACCTAGAAGTTAATACTCACTGTCACATCTGCAGCTCCCCAAGCAGCCCTCTCAGAAGGGCTTTCAGGAAATCAGTAGGGAAAATATCTGTCTTTGATGAAATGGACCAGAAGCAGTTAAGTCTAGGCAAGCAGGGATGTTTCTGTCCTTAGCTACTACAGTGACAAAATGTCCACTGACTTCTGGGTGGGCAGCTGTTGCACTTGTGGCACCTTCCTGTGCCAGGTCAGAGGGCTGTGAGCGCGCCTGACAAAGGTGCCTCGGCTGAAAATCTGCTCCTCTGCTTTGCTCACTTCCTCAGCCATGTCAGCTGTGGTTGCGTAGTCATAGGGTTGTGCCATGCTATTGCACGAGATTAAAGTAATACACTGGAATGGTGGGAATGAGCCCAGCATTCATGGGTGAGGCTAAACAAAACTTCCAGGAAGATGAGTCCACCATTTCACTGATAGAGATCAGATGGCTCCACACATAGTGACCCAGGTCACTGTAAGGTCCTGCTCCGTGCTCTCTGTCAGTCTGTGCAGAAGCTGGCCTGGGACTGGGGGAAAGGGAAGCCATAGGAGAGGGGGAATGGCTAATATTGCAGCATCCAGATTTCGCTGAGGTGAAAACCTGCATCTTCAGCTTTGCCGATGTTATCTGGGGCATCACTATGGTCACGTGTATTTCTTTGGCATCCAAACTGTTTCAGAGTCAGCATCATCTTGCTTTTGGCTTTCCAAAGGTGTCCTTCCTCAGCTGTTCTGTTAAGTCCTAAGAACAGAGCAGAATGTTCTGCAAGACTCCACCTAGCCTGGTCAGAGCAAGGATAAACCAGGTTCTGCGAACTGATGTGAATTCTCATTGTGAGAGCAGAACAAGGATTTAGTTTTCCCAAGCACATAAATGACCAGGCACTGTCACTGCCAGTGCTTTCCAGGACATTCAATGCCTGTGACTTACCTATTCTACGGATCCAGACATGCCTTGTGGTTAAAATGTTCATCACCCTCCTGAGAGTATGGAGAAGGAACTTGTGAAAACCCATTAGTGGCCCCCTCACCACTGGGAAATGCTGTGCATTTGTCAGATGCATGTGTCAGATGCATCTTTAGGAGCACCTCTTCTGCCAACAGGTACCAGTAAAGCTGTTTTCATAATAGTACCACAAAACTTCAGTTTCCAGCTACCTGAGACATTTCTTTGCCACAGCAAACAAGTGCCAGTCGTGGGTCTGGGATTCAGTGCTGCTGGGAACTGTAGCTTTCAAGCGTCAGTTTTCTGACTAAGGTATCGCCTGGAGCACATGGTGAAAGTTTTCCTTGCAGAGGTGAAGTGGAAGGAGGGAGGTGGCTTGGTACCTGTGACTGTGAGCAATGAGGCTTTTAAAGAAAACCCTCAGTGTCAGTGACGTTTCTCCACATGGTTGGTATAGCAAACAAGACGTAGCCATAGAGCTCTTCCCCGTAGCATTGGCAGCCGGGCTGCTGGCAGGGCTTACATCCATCCTGACTTGGCATAGTGGGTTGCATGCGTTTCTGTTTGACAGCCAGATATCTTTTGTCTTACCATTGCTGGCTGCCCTCGTATATTTTCTCCATATCAGATAAAGAGGTGTAAAAGGGACTTGCAGTGGTGGTCCTGCTCTGGCAGGGGATTTGGACTAGATGATCTTTCGAGGTCCCTTCCAACCTTTAAGATTCTGTGATTCTGTGATCCTGTGCAGTGTGGATTCTTAGACAAGTGGTGGAAAGCCATTTACCACATCACTACCCCACATGGTGGCATTGCTTGCAAAAAGTATCCATGTGACGCTTTTTCAGATGCTCTGGCCAGAGCTCTGCTGCCTTAGGGGAGCATTTACCTACAGGCAGGCCCACTCTTCATCCCTTACTCTGAGAATGAATGCTCATCTCAATCAGATGAACCATGTAGTTCTCCAAAATCAACAACTGGACTCAGGAGCTCTCAGGAGAGCTGTGTGGTAGCAAGCAGAAAAACAGTGGCCAGAAAGGCTCTGCTGACTCTCCTCCTGTCATCAGTGGCATGGACCAGCTGTCAAAGGAAGTGATCACACTGCTCTGGAGCCACCATGAAATGCCGGAGGCCAGGCAAGCACAAAGGCAGGCTGCTCTGTGACCAATGTGTAGCCCCAAAAAGGTGCGTGGACTGGAGGAAGCCAGGGAATTTGGAAAGCCTCCATGCGAGACTTACAGTGAACACACCTGATTGCAGAAGGGAAGCGTTAATAAGTAAGGTGCGTTACAGTGGGTGACCTCTGGACCTCCTCCGAAGGTCATCCTCCTTGGGGCAGGGTGAAGTCCAGGTGAGATCACGTTGCCCAGGGCGCTGTCGTGCACAAAACCCAGGTGAGGCAAGACTCAAAGCTGAAATTAGCAGTCTGTCACGTGGCAGGAATCGGCTGTCAGTGTGATCGCTGCTGGCCAAGTCAAACAACAAGACTATCAAATCCCTAACCTATGGCTCTTTTTTTTTTGTGCCAGGGTTGAGACATTGAAGCGATTTATAAATCATTTGTAAGGTTTCTTACACACGTATTTTCAGGAATATAAGCGGATTAGACTCCTGGTCACTCTAGATAGAGACCTGCTGCAGAGTGTTGGTTGCCACACACTTCGAGGAAAGACACAAGGAGCGTGATGGTAGATGATGTGGGATAACCAGTCTCAGAAACCTTTTCCCAAAACTGCAGTGGTTGGATGCTGGCTTCTCCCCAGAAACACGAGAGCGTAAATCCCATCCGAAGCCTTTGTTTATTTTTATGCATGTATTACCAGTCCTCTTTCAGCTCCTGCTAAGATTCTGGTTGTGATGATACTGGGAAGGAAGGGATTCGGATGAGTAATTGCATGTTGTAGAAAAAAAAAAAAATGATTTCCTTTTCATCAGTTTTAGATGGGTTGCTTTTCAACCTAATTGAATATTCCCCTGTGTTTATACTGTGGAAGGGAAACTAGCAGCATAGATTTATGAGTGGATTTTCTGGACAGGGGCTAGAATTGGCTTCCCACTGCTACAAACCAGGGGAAATCACAACAGAGTAGAATAAGAAAATTAAGGGTGCCGATTAATCAAACTCAACAGTAATTTGCAACAAAAGAAGGATTTTGAACAATTTAATAGGACAGTTAGTCCTTATAACACACCAAAGTTTTCTTTCTATCCCCCTTCGAGGGGATCATTCCTTCCAGGAATGATTGACTATATTTTCTTACTATAAGGCACGAATCAAGCAAACACCCTAACTGTAACCCATTGTTCCAGCTGTAAAGCAGACACGGCACTGGCCCTTATTAAAGGGTTTAATGAAGTACACAATCTCTTTTTTCCTTCTTGTAAAAATTGCTGGAAAGCAACCCAAACAATGCCTCTATTAAAGTTTTACTGGGAAAGTTCCTTCTTTGGCAGGGGAAGGGTAATTGTGATAGCAAGCTGCTTCTGTTCCCAAATGCCCTGATGCGCTGGGGTCATGTCACATGTTTACGCTCTGCTTTAACAAGGAATAACAACACGGACAGAAGTGTTTCTTTGTGGTGTCACTACACTTGAGCAGAAGCTACAGGCTCAATTATCCTGGTACTTCAGCTGTAACATTTTATTATTCGCTAAGCTCCATTTCTTTGGCTGAAACCATTATTCTGGAAGACACTGCTTTCTTTAAGCTGGTGCTCCTGCTTCTCCTTGTAGCAGAGCTTGGCAGCTACATTCAGTAAGCAAGTGTATCTCTTTTTTTGATTGCTTCTGCACCACAGACACAACTCATATTGAATATACAGCTGAACAAAACGCCTTTTATAATACGGAGTCTCTGCCCATGATAAGAATAAGCAGCATTTTTACACAAGATCATTAGTCACCGAGAAAACTGATAAACCATCAAGTTCTGCATATTTCAATCAGTGTTCAAATAAACCGCCGTTGTGTAAGGTAGGAAGATTCCAAGTTCAGCATCCTCGTGGTATAGGGGAGTACTTCCATATAAGATAAGATTGTGAAACAAAGACACATCCCGCAGCTTCTGAATCACACCTTTGAAATGCTGCGTGACAATTATTGCGTTTTGAGGCTCACAGTGATGATCTCTGTCAGCCTGGCGAGTAATTATAAGAAATAGGGATCACTTGACTCATTTTTTTCTTCCCTCCTTTGCCAAGTCTTTAAACGTACTGTTTTCCCCCTCTAAAGCCTACTTTGTTTGCTTATTGCATTACCTTGTGCTGGAATTACGTTTGTGAAAAGGGATTTCTCCATTTTTAAAGTCTTTTTTTTTTCCTCCTTGCAGCAATACAAACGTTTTAAATGCTTTCTGAAGAGGATATGAAGATGAAAATAACTGAAAATAATGAGTCAAGCCAACAAAACTGGCAGAGGACTTGGTCAAACAGTAGCTCAAACAAGGTAAATCAGATACGTAAAAAAAAAAAAAGAGCTGAATCATTTTCTTTTAGCATCCAGCTGAACATGCAAATCCTTCACTGTCACCTCACATCTGCCACGTCTGCTACTCTAGGAACACAGGTACATTTTACTAGGTAAAAAGGCAGAATCTTTCACTGGAACGCCTGGAAAGATGAGGCAGCTTGGCACTATTTTGGTAATTCAGTAGGATTGTAACCAGAGGAGACTTGTTAAAATTTTATTTTAGTAGCAGCCTTCTCCAGAGAAAACACTAATAAATTTCCTACACAGTGACTGCCTAAAAAGATTATCCAACAGTTATGTATTAATTATTAATCACCCAGTGATTCAGAAGCCGCCCTGTGGCTCTCTGATGCAGGAACTGTACTGCTTTTGCAACCTAATGATATGATTGTCCCAGTTGCGGTGTTGCAATGCTCACCCAGACAGAAGGCTAGTGGCAGAGGAGGCCATAAAGTTCTAGGGATGCCTAAGGTTATAGCTGGCCTTGCCTGGAGAAGGTTATGAAAAAGTAACCTGAGCAAATTCAGCAGGCAAAATACAGAAAGCCAAGGAGATGAGAGATGATAACTACAATTGGAGTGAGAGTGTGTTTTAAATGCTCTGTATAGGATTAATGGAAATACCTGAAAATAAACAAATAGGTCAGAAGCTCTTTCTCTCCTGCATTCCCCAGGAACACCTTTTGCAGTGGGCTGTCAGAGTGTCAGGCCCAAGAGCCGTGGTTTGTATTGTCTCTGTGCCATTCTTGGCTGTATGTGTTTACCACGCAGGAAAACAAGATTGATTTCTCATTCTTAAGCACATTTATAATGTCTGTGCAAATGAATGTAGGGCATATCCCGGCTAGATCAATATTTATGCAGCCTACTTTAGAAAGAGCAAGGGACTTGCTTCAGAGCAGCAGGGGATCTTGTCTTTTTTTTTTTTTATCCCTATGGTTTCCTCTTTTCTCCATTTTCAGTGATATTCCTTTGCATAATACTCTGGGCTCGCTGCCGATTAAAGGGAGTTTTAATGAAGAGACCCTCACTCATCCCTTGGAAGGAGTGAGCTGCTGCTAGGACCAGCAGCCGGAGGCAGTGCCCATGATTCAGAAGCCGCCAGGGCGAAGGAAGGGGGGTGTGTGTGTGTGTGTGTGTGAGCAGAGGGGGCTGGGGGCCAGGCCCAGCATGGTAGGCTGTCCTGAGGAGTGTGTGGTTAAAGCGAGCCCTGAGAAAGCAGCGATGATTTATACCACCCTCTGTGGCCAGCGGAGCTCTCCTCACAGGCAGAGCTGATGGCTTTCTCCCCCTCCAGCCAGCCCCATCAAGCCACTTGTCTTTGGCCTGTGGCTTTGCACACTTCATTCCACTTGCAAAAAAGCAACAATTAATTATCCTAATTAAATCCAACTGCAGCATATCGACTACTCTGGTTTATCTCATCCTTTAAAGGGTCACCTCTTTTGTGCATGCTTTCCCCATGCTCCTTGTCACAGCTAATCTCTTGCATTCATTTTGAAACAGAGGGGGGAGCGAGAACAGTACGTCACAGCTAATCTCTTGCATTCATTTTGAAACAGAGGGGGGAGCGAGAACAGTACGTATAATAAATAAAAAGGCAGCAGTGAAACGTCAAAAAGAGCCAACCTCCCAGCAGCATGCCAGCATCCGTGGTTAAAAGGATCCTCCTCAATAGCTGTTTTCTCAGAGCTCAGCTTTCATTTTCTTGATGCTTAGGAGGAGGCGACTTCACCGACCCGTAGACAGAAGGTGGCCTCTGTGAATAACCTTTACTCTTTCTTCTGCTCTATTTACCAGTCATTTCTCTTTTTATTCTGACTTGAATAAACTCAGGGGCCTTCAAATGCCCCTGGTGTAGCTTCCTGCATGGCAGTGCATGTCTTTGGAAATAAACTGGGAGCTGAGGATCGGTAACTTTACAATAACGATGTGCTCCGACTCACTATGTCAGTTTAGTTCTCCATCCAATAAAATACACTTTACTTATATAAAATATTCCCTGCAAGCATTATTTTTTTTTTTCTAAAGGGGCTCCCCTGTGACTCAAACATGACAAACTCCAGGCTATTAAGGTGTCTCGATTTCCATGGCCATACCGCTGAAATGCAGCATTAGCAAACAGAATATATTGAATGCTTCTGCTGTAAATAGTTCAATTTTTCTGAGTAACTAACCAGGCAATAGGAACCCTGTCACTTCTCTGTTGACAGAGTATCTTAGTTACTGAGTAACTATAGAGATGTTTCCCTTATGCTTGACGTAATTATCAAAATGCCTTTCATTAGCTGGTGAAAGCATTAAGGCTCAAAGTGTAACTCTCAGAATGTTGGCTGGCTGTTTGCAGTGGCATACAAATCAGAGTGGCACAGGCCAGCTATGCACCCACAGCTAAAAATATGTTCAATTTATTTCTTCTCCCTAGCATCCCTTTAGAAGGGAACTGGAGCAATTGAGGCCACCCTTAAAATCAAGCTTTAAAGTTGGGCTGCCCCGAGCATGCAGGCAGGAGAAGAGGCATGTCCAGCAGTCGCATCTATGGCATGAGTTTCTCTCAAAGCTCCAGCTCCTGTGATTAGGTAAGGATTTGGACTCTGTATTTGCCTGTTCATAAAGTGAGATGCACTGGAAAGTGTAAGCAAAGCTTGCCATAAGAGTTCCAAACACAAACCAATACCGGTTTTGCCACCTCCCTGAACTGTAGACAAACCTTCCTGCAGTGTCCCTGGCCTTTGCTGAGTTGGTATTTAGGGGTAGTTCAGATTTTGCCTTGTTGCAATTTGCTCTGTAGATCTTGACTCTTTGGAGCCTCTGATGGACATCCCCAAAGCTGGATGTGTCTCGTAGCCTGGAGAGCATGAGCTAGTGCACTGCAGTGGGGGATACTTCCCAATTGGCATTCACACTGTGCTCTGCGTGGGTGATTTTTCTCCTACAAACCATGCGTAATGTGTAGGATTTCAGCCAGAGCTCTGCTGGGTAAGACTGCAGGCTGGAAGGGATCCCACTGGGATATTTACTGTTTCTTACTGAATTAGAGTATTATATCTACCATACAAAAATATGACTTATAAATAATAACATATAAACTGCATCCACATTGTTCCAACTGATTGTCTTTGAAGACATACAGTGATGGAGGCTGCACCACCTCCATCACTCTCGTCTGTCCTTAGCCTTACTGCTCCTACCAGCTATAATTATTTCCCAGTGACTAACCAGAAACTTCCTTGCTGCCCCACAGGCAGAGAATAGAATAATTCCCTTCTGCTTTGCAGCCCCATGTGTTGAAATACTCTTCTTTCCTTCTTCAGGTGGATCAGTTCTTCCTCATAGGTGATGTTCTCCAGGCTCCCATCAACCCCATGACTGTCTCCCACACCCTGTCTGACCAGAGCACGCTCCTTCTTGGGGTGCTATACCTCAACTGCCTGACCTTCAGCTGCAGCTCTGACAGTGCAAGGGAAAGGAAAAGAGCTTCTGCCTATGCCTTGCAAGCTATAGCCTCGTTTGTACATCCCAGTATGGCATTTGCCTTTGTCTCAGAAACACGGTGCTCCCAGGCTTTTATCCTGTGAGCCAGGGTCCTGCCCAGCCATCTGCCAGCCAGGCTATTGCCCAGCTGGATCTACATGTCGTTTCTGCCTGATAGCACCATCTCGTGTGAACTTGCCCCTGCTCTGAATTGAACCCTCTGTTTCTCCCCATCCAACCCCATGAAGTGAGGGTGCAGACCAACATGGCATCCCTGCTGCCATGATGCTGAGCGGTGCCAGGCCTGGCACCAGCCTGCCCCATCGCTCCTGGCACATCTCACCACCGCACCCACTGACACTGACCCTCTTGGTACTGTTTTCTAACAAGCTTTGTGTCACCCTCTCATAAATCTCACTCTTGAGCTTACTTATGATGAGAATGACATCAGAGGCACTGTCAAAACGTCCTGGGAAGCCAAGATACGTGACATTTACTGCGTCTTTCCTTTCTGTTAAGCCTGGATGGCAAAGGAAATAAATTTGCTCTCACTCATTTAGTGCTCATGCTTTTTCTCACCAAGTGTGACCTAGTCCATTTGATTATTTGCTCCATTCTTTTCCTGAGCATTGAAATGAAGCTGGCCAGTTTTCTCTGCTCCCTCTGGTTTTAAAGGCATCTGCCTTGTTTGTCCGTCTCGACTGTCCTGGTTTGACTCATCCTCCATCAAGTCATACAGACAACTAACTACTCATGGCCCAGAGGTGTCATTAACCAAGTCTTCAAGTACCCAAGGTCGAAGTATAGCTGCCAATTTGCAAATAATTAACTTCTGCATGAACTTCTTCACCTGTCTCTTCCTTATCACAGGCACCTATCTTACCCTTTGGCACTGCTGGTATTTGCATTATCCACCCACACGAAAACTGATGTTTTGGGGAAGAGAAGTAGAAACTAAACGGACACTTCTCCTATGAAAGGAGGAAAAGGAAAGTGATGAAAACTTTCTTATTTCAGTGAGTAGAGTTCTGCACCCACAGAACAGTACCTAACCTGCCTGATGTCCCTTGCTAATCCCATCTTGGCTGAGGCCTGGTCTCTTTCTTGCCCCTGCATGCTGAGGCGATGCTCTGCATGCGCTGCCTGAGCCAGCTCTTCTCTTCTTCCCGGGCACCTGCCTCTCAGTGCTGGGGATGGGAGACAACAACAACTAAAGAATAAAAGGTGGAGCTTTTAGAGAGCAAATAGCTGAATCATGCCCCAGGACCTGTCTCTAGAAATAAAATGAAGCAATAAAGCAGCAGGTTTCACGGAAACGGCACGACCCGGCCCGGGCTCTGTTCACAGAGCCAGCACAACAGATGCGCGCATCCACAGATCTGCACAAACGGAGCTGTCCTGGGGACACAATGCCCACCCTGGCTCCCTGCACTGACAAAGCTGACTTCTCACACTGTCCTCTGCGCAGAAAGGAACCAGTTCAGAGTGAAAAGTCCTCTTCCATGGCAGTGTAAACCAGCCCTGAGGAAACCCGTCTCTAAGCCGTACGGTTAATGCCAGAGTTGTTGTGATGTTTCGAACTGGGGAGCAGGGCCATCCCCGAGGCAGCGCTGGGAGAGGCATGGAGCGGGTGAGAGGAATGCCACCCTTTCCAAAAGTATTTGACATCACCTTTGGAAGAGGCCAGTGGCTGCTCTTTGCCATTTCTTTCATCTCTTTGGCCGACAATCCAACCCTCAAGATTCTGGGATTCTGTGACAAAAAAAAACCCCACCAACAAACCAACCACGTTTAGTTAATAACAAAGACAAGTGGCCCTTTGCTGACGAAGCTGCAGTTACCCATCCCCCAGATGTGCCATGAGCCGTTTCGCTCAGGAGACCTACGCTTGATTAAACTGAACCCTGACTTCTGAAATACTAGAGCAAGCGCTTTTGTGGGGCTTCATCTGCTAGAACTGTGGGTTATTTTTTATCGCTCCTCATCTGTTCTCCTGGATTTTGACAAGGCCAGAGAGTGGTTTGGCTCAGCGATCTCTGCTCTCAGCAGCACAGGGGGAACTGTGCATGGGCTGACCTTTCTCAGGTGCCTGTTGCGTAAAAACCCACCTGTCATCTGGAGTCCTGCCTGCACTCCCCTTTTCTCTCTCCTTCATAAATATTTATGGTGGCAAAACTAGATATACTCTGAATTGGAACGGAATGCTAAAATTTTGCAATGAGCAATTTCACATAAAACGAGGTTCCACTGCAAGCCTTCTTTTATACTTGTATCAATAAAATTCATGCATGTGCAGTTCCCAGGGTGAAATCCAATTATTTTTTTTTAGGAGAGGACAGGAAATTAATGTGATTCTCCATACACTTTCATCCCCAGCCATTGCTGGTTTTCTCTCTACTGTGATAGCACCCTGCCACTCAATTTACTTTTTATTCTTGGCCTACCTATCACTCTCCTCTTCCTAAGGTTGTGCCTGGTTTACGGTCCTTTTTTTTTTTTGTCTTTCCTTTCTTTTATCATTCCTCGTATCTAAGGTCATTGTTTTGTCACAAGACACCGTCTTTCTCAAAATGTATCAATAATAGAGAAAAATGGAGAAGCAGTCAATACCACTGCAGGCAAAAGGGATAAAGTAGGTTAGGCAGTTAGCATTCATCAAATATTTAGTAAGAGAAACAGACACCAGCTATATGGGATCTAGATATGTTTTTGCTTTGTGCAACTTGGTTAGTCCATCATACAAGTCCCTGCAGAGCACCCCAGGACTTACCCGTGGCCCTGACCTACATTTTGCACAGCATGTGTGCCTATCTTTCCCCAAACAACAAAGCTGGGTTTTGAACAGGGCTTTGCTCCTGTTTCAGGGTGCCAGGGTCCCTTGTTACGCCAACCTGCATTATAATGCAAAGACCTGTGACTGTCCTGAACCCATAGATACAAGGCTTTGGGACAAAGCAGCTGCCTTGCACTGCAGGTGTAGGTGCACTGCTTTGCTAAATGACTGGTTGCTGGCACCTGGATTCCTCTTTCTTTACAGTGAGGCCAAAGCTCCCAATGCTTCACGCAATTTGTCTTCATGCCCCTATTCCTCCTTCATCAAAACTCCTGCCAGGAACCCACACATCTTTTGGCTCTTGCAGCCTAAACTCGTGGGGTCGCATTGCACAACAGGTACCTGCTGAGTGTGTCCCTTTGCTTTCATTTTTGCTTATGAGGATCCTCATGTACTGCAGCTATCTGCCAGGCATTCCTACATGTAGGGGAGACAGAAAAACATGAGGCAGCAGGACAAGCAGTGAGGCACGGGCTCAGAAACACGCTCCAATTTGCTAAAATTGCCTAGTGAGGCTTAGAGCAACGACTTCAGGCATGTGCAAAGCATGTAACAAAAGTAGCACCTTTAGGCAAACATAACCCTAATTTCTCCACTTCATCATTAAAATGGCAAATTTAAGGGACGGTATTAATCCCTGACCATAGGAGATTCGCTTTTCTCTTTCACTCCAGGCTATAAGTATCAATGGAGTTAAACATTTATTGATGCTTGTGCAAGCAGGGCCAGAGCAAGAGAGCTGAGCAGAGGCAAACCTTTTTGAAACAGAGGTTGAAACACACCAATGCTGGCAAGAAGATGTGAGGTTCAGAGGAAACAAAGATGAGTGAGATTGCGAAACTGGGATGCCTGTGCTTGCAAATTACTTGTTATGGCTCCAGAAATGACTTGCCTAGTGCTGTTGGTTTACCTTTTACCTACCACTAGGTACGCAGCTATACTCATTAAAGGGCTGTATGGAGTCACATCATTTGTTTACAGCTGGTTATTTTCTATTACAATAACAATAGCATGATACATGCAAAAGCACGCTGGCGTTTTGGTGGTAGTATGCAGGCACACCTTCTGAGAGCCATTTATCTCTTCCCGAGAGCCTGGTTACAAAACACTACTTAGTCCTTATTAGGAGTAATTTCGGGGGCAGAGTGGGGAGCATGAATCCTCCCTTTGCCACACACAAACACATGGAGTTGAAACTTGTTTCCTTCCTAATTGTGGATGAGCAAAGCACAGGCACTTTGGGTGATTTAGGGTTTGGAAAGCAGAAAATGGGGGAGACGAGAAATGAGAACATGAGGGGTTTTTACCTTCTTCTGCTTACACCGTACCCACACAACAAGCACTCCTTGAAAGCAGTTTTCTAACCTCTCTATCCCAGTTGCTGCACACACAATCAATATAACGTCTATAGCAGGAACGGTGCTTCCTCGAGTTGCACCAGGAGGGTGAGAGGACTGGCAATTAGAAAGAACTTTTTTTGACTGAGAGGGTTGTTAAGCAATGGAATGGACTGCCCAGAGAGGGGGTGGAGTCACCATCCCTGGAGATATTCAAACCACACATAGGTGAGGTGCCGAGGGACAAGGTTAGTTTAGTGATGGGCCTGGCAGTGTGAGGTGAGTGGTTTGACTTGATGATATTAAAGGTCTTTTCCACCCATAACGATTCTATGGTTCTCTGGTTCTATGATTCCTGCTCCCAGCAGAACTGGCTAAGCCATTCCTGTAGGTACCACCTCAGAGAGTTCCTGCTTTCATTTGGGCACATTCTTTAAGTGTGAGGATGACAAAGGTGGTGAATCAGCTCAAATAAAAAAACCCAAAAAGGACAAAAGGAGAACAAGAACCCTGTTGCTGGCTGGAGCTGATGTGCTAGTGGGAATTCAGACTGCCTGAGGCAGAGCACAGATTTGGACTGGTACATTCTGTCAGTTGGTGGTTCTCCTAAAAAAAAAACTAAAATATTTTAAAAACCAGATGCCAGGATTTGGAAAGGGTTTTTGCAAAGTATTTTTTAGAAAAAAAAAGTTTTAAATAATTGCAGGGGAGTAAAAATGTTTTAAAGGTTTTTACAAAACATGCAGAAAACTATTTCCCTTGACCAGCTTCAGAAAGTACAGCCAGGTTCTGACTGAAGGGCATAAAGGCTGCTTTTCGAAATGGAAACATTGTTCCTGGTAATTCATTATTCTCTAAGCTTGTCATGAAGCACAGAGCAACTGTCAGTGAAGTGCCCCGTGAACGCGAAAACCCCTCAGATAACATCTTCTGTCTCAAGATTTTCCCTTTCAATCATTCCTCATTGCAATGAGCTATGTGTTTACCCAGAAACAAGAGATACAAAGAGAACAGGGTCTGTTTGGTACAGCAATGTATCTAGCACAACTATTTTGTGGTTATGGAAAAACCTTCGCTGTTTTCACTGTATATCTTGGGAAAAATTCCTTCTTGCCCAGACATTTTACGAAAAGCTCAGGCTGTCCTATAAAACCATGCTGTATGCTTAATTTAGTCACAGACAGCAGATACAGAGCACGTAGACTGCAACTAAGAGGTGACATCTCATGACTCCATGAGAACCCTCTCTTGTGATGGAGGATAACTCCTAACAGATTTTGTACTGTGGTAATGCATAGGTCCTAACACGTTTCCACACAAGTTTCACACCACAGATCTGGGAGCAAATAAACATCACATGGCAACAGCAGGCTTGCCCATCTTTGTGAACCTTACCTCAGCAGGGTATTTGGTGGCTCAAGGCTTTGCTTGTGAGCGTGGCCCTTCTCAAAGTATTTTCCTGGATTACAGAATCACAGAATCGTCAGGGTTGGAAGGAACCTCTAGAAACCATCCAGTCCACCTCCCTGCTAAAGCAGGTTCACCCAGATCAAGTCACGCAGGAACACATCCAGGTGGGTTTGAAAACCTCCAGAGAAGGAGAGTCCACATCCTCCCTGGGCAGCCTGCGCCAGGGCTTCCTCACCTGTACAGCAGAGAAGTTTTCCCTTGTGTTTAACTTGTCTTCTAGCTTATGTCCATTACATATGTCCAATAGATCTTGGGGAAGCCACCTTTGACAGGGCTTGTTTTCCATGGCTATTCAAAGTGGGACATTTAGGCTTCACTGTGAGCACATGTAAAAGTGTGCTTTGTTGAAGTGTCACCAACGTCTGATGCACTTAGCTGGGATTTCACTGCTGCTTCAACTGTTATTTTCCCTGTTGCTCACAGATGGGGCCTCTGTGAAAGGCTGAGACACTTTGTATTTCCCACTGTAGTAGGCACCACATTATTAGCCAGAAGCTTTATCTGTGTTCCCTCAATTACACCAAGCACCTTGACCTCAATGCAAAACAAAATGTTGTCATCTATGTTGGAACAGTTTTGGGAGGGAGGTAAATATAATGTATAAAGTTCCCAGTGTCTAGGGCATGCTTTGTTACCTGAAACCAATTACTTGGAGTTTCTTGATCTCCAGTACAGGATCCAGCCATTGTGTAACTCTGGAAAAACCTTCTGTTGTCACACAATATTATTTGGTTTCACCTCTATCTGCGATACAACTGCGCAATCAAAGCTGCATTGTGAGCATGAGTGTATTTGTACACCACACATACCTCACCCAACTGTGGACAAGATACACACACCAAACACCACTTGCTTGTTTGGGCAAACAGGGAACAGTCCTCTTTTTCCCCTCAAAGTATGAGGAAAATGAGATCAGAAGCTAAAGTCAGTCCGTGACCATCTTGATTTTGTGTTTGAACTGCACAGATGAATGCCATTTTACTCACCAGAAAGACAACAAGCCCTTGCCCTAAAGTACCAGAACTCCACACATCTCATGCCCAAAATGAATCTTGCAAAAGAAAATACAGATCACCTGTCAGGTCTGCGGCTTCTAGGCCAGCTCTGCTTTCCACTCCTGACTTTTTCCACCTGGGATTCATAAACCCTGGGTCGTTCACATTCATGTCACATCAAAGAGAAGGAGAAATCCCTCTCCTGCTGCTGCCAAACACATGCAGTGGCCAAACTTTGTACCTGGGGTCAGGGGAGGTATAGCCATGAAAAACATTTCATTTTGCTCTGTCCAGAGAAAGAGGCGAGTCAGGCACTGCTGTATTAAAGGAAGTGGAGTGTCACCAGCACTGCCCTGAGCTGAAGGACTGAGTGAGTGGCAACTTTGCTGTGGCCTTTGGTGGCAGTGGAAACACACAGTCTGATTTTAGGAGTTGTTTTTTTAATTCTAGTCAAACTTAGCTCAAAAAAAAAGGAAGGGACACATCATTTCTGTACCTCCTCCTACGTGTGCTGTGGATGTGCATGAGAGGCTGTGGAGCAGTGCACAGAGCTCATTACAGCCACAGATCATGAGCTGTGATCAGTAACGCCAGACACAGCCTGAGCAGGGACACCAGCACATGGCAACTCAATTAACTCCTTGTATTGTCTCTCAGGGAAAAGCAATAAAGAACAGAGCTCATCGTTCTACCAACACATAGAGATCAGTCCTCATCCCTGAGCTCTTGCAACACCTTGAAGATGAGCAGGTGGCAATGAAAGAGAGAAAAATGAGCAAACAGACGTGCTGATGGTATTGAAGTTCTCAGCTCCCAACTAAAATTGCAAGGCATAAGTTAGCCTTGGAAGATATGCCTTAAATGAAGGTGATGGTCACACCATAGGCTGCACGGCGGCAGAGAAAGCAGCAATCCTAAATTCTGCCAAGCCTTAGCCTTATGCTCTTGCTCCCTAAGCTCATGCCAGAATGCTTAATCTTTGAGAAGCTAATGCTAAGATTTCCGTGTTTGTTTAAAGTCTTAGAACAAAACCCAATCCCTTACAAGGAATCCTACACTGCCAGGTTTTTGTTTGTTTTTGTTTTTAATCCCAGATGCGAAACAAACCTAAACCTAAACCTGCTCTGCCACGATGCTGACACACGGGAGATGAAATATGATGTTGTTGGGTTTTCAAAACCCCTTATTGATTTCTTTTTTTCCTCCCCCCCCACCCGAGTTCACGAAGGGTTCACCAGGAGGGTGATGGTCCTTTGGGTATGACTGTCTGTTTTAAGTGCTGCCTTCTGCATTAAAGTGTTAGAGGACAGGCTGCACAAAGAACACGATGGACAGTTATGCCAGAGGGCTTGTTCAGATCCTGGAGCCCCACTAGTTTGATTTGAAATATGTTTTTCACCTGATTGTAGTTAAAGCAGCACAGAGAGGGCTACGTGGAGGTCATGGCCATTTTAACCAAGCGCCGTGCAGTTCAATTCAAAGAGCAGTGAATTCAGAGCAATCAACCTTCTGCAGGTGGCAGAGGGGAAGGACCTACTTCCTCTTGGACCTGCTGCCTCATCTTAGTTTGCAATTGCCCAGTTAAATCTTCTTAAAACTTAAGTGTTTATACATTATATATAAATCTTCTTAACATCAAGACATCAGGCTCCATCCTCTATGTGTGAATACAGCCACTGCACAAGCCACAGGCATCCTCTGGGCACCAAACCCTGGGCATGGGGGCCAGATTTCAGAGGTGGTGGAGCAGGGCTCCCACCAACACCAGCTGATACTCAGGAACTCACCCATGGCTGTCAGTGCTACCTGCTGGAAAAGAAGATCACTAAAGAAAGGAGACATGGAAGCTGAGCGTGGGCCTTGATCACCTGCATAACTGGAGTGTCAGTGGCCTGATAACCCTGTGAGCCACATCTGCAGGAGATGCTGCTTCTTTTGCACCAGGCTCTTGGTCATGACCTTTTCAGAAATCTTGTCCTTTGAAACGGTTAAAGAGTGTAAACTGGTTCAGCCAAGGGAAAGAGATGAACGTCCTGGTAGAAGAAATGTTGTGCACAGAGCTTCTCTGACAATTTAAACCTCAATGAGTGCCATCTGGTAACAGGATGAGGAAGTGAAAATGGGATCATATTATGGGACAGGTTGCACAATGGTCATTACACTCACAGTTGCCTGAACTACAGGTAGACACCTACATGAAGAAAATAAAATGAGGTGTACCTATAAACAAAACATAGATATAATAACTATAATGACTAAGGTCAGAAGGGACTGTCTGGCTCCAAACCCTACTCAAGGCACAGCCAGCTTCAAAGTCAGAGCAAGAGACTTCATCTGGGAGATTTTTATGCATCTCTGGGAGACAATTTGATCACCACCCCTGTGAAAATTGTTTTCTAACATCTATTTGGGATTTCTGTGTATGTAACCTGTTTAGTGCCCCTCATCCTTTCACTGTGCGCTTCCAAGATGACTCTGGTTCTGTAGTTCCTGTAAGGCAGTTGCAGACAACGATAAGATCTCCTTTCACTCTTCTTTTCTTCGGGCTGGACAAATCCAGCTCTCTTGTCTCCTCCTGGTACACCACATCCTTCTGTTGGCCTTGCTCCAGTGCATCAATGCTCCTCTTGTACTAACAACTCTACAACTGGATATGGTATCGTTAGATGCAGCCTCCCAGACACCATGTGTTTTCTTCCAGAGAGGCTAATAGTTTGGTTTGTCTGTATTCTAACTTCTCCTAATTTAATGGATTTCCCTTTTCCCATTTAAATGCACTACTGACTAATGCTGGACATGTGAAACTCAGAAAGATCCTTCAGCTGATGCCACGTGGCTGCTCCTGGCTTCTTATCTGGTTTCTAATCATTAGAGCACGGAGGCTCCAGAACAACCTTGTACTGAGAGAAGCAGGATGAAATGGAGCCTCATTATCTCTACAAGGAGCCAGGGCAGTCTGGAACAGAAGCCTACAGTGAGCTGTTGGTAATTGCAGAGGTCACGGTCTCAGACTGGAGTCTTAGGATATCTCTTCAGGCCCTACACTCCTCTTCACCCTTTTAAACAATAGAACCTGTGCTTGCCCCCGTGGCAGCAATATCAAGCCAGTCTTTGCTTCTTTTTTCCTCCCAATACACCAAGTCACAAGGGGCGAGCCAAGCAGCTTCTTGCACCCTGCTCTCCTGCTCCTCCAGGCATGGCCACTGCTCCCACACACATCCTCCCTCTTCCACGTGCTTCAGTTTCACTCGTGGTCCAGTTTATGTCTTTTTCTGGTTTTGGCAACAAGCTCCACGTTGTCACTGCGAGAATGACTTGGGCATTAGCCTAGTGTGGAGCATGGTCTGGTCTTCCCCATGAGCTTCCTTCAGGGTGGCCTCTGTGCGTTGGGAAAACATCACAACAAAACTAACCAGTAGAGAAGGCTGAGCTGGCTTTTACTCTGATAAATAATCAGGTCATGTAAACGTTACTAGACACGATCAGTTGTGTGATCTCTGCAGGCAAGTACTTCAGTGAAGAGGGAACAACTCCTCAGTGCTGTGTTTCGTGGTAGAGCCAGAGCTTTGCACAATACGTGTCACGTTTGAGATGGCCACTTTTGCCTTTGGGCGGTAGACAAGGAGGGGCAGGGCAGAGGGGCACTGCAGCCAGCTTTGCAAAGCCTACCTCGCTCCCCTCTACCCCTTCCCCAGGGCTCCCTCCATCCCACCACATGGGCTCAAGGCTTTCTGAGGCACACGGTCGGCCTCTAGAGCGGGAGCCAGTGCACACCAGCAGATTTCAGCCTCCTTTTAAGTAGTTTAACAGCAAAAGATTTCATCCTGGAGAAGACAGACCCACATCCATGGCTTGTCTTCCCGTGTCACTGGGATTTGCACACCAGTGGCTAAAACCTGGCTTTGGCTTTAGGACAAGTGCTGGAGTGGGAGGGAGCTGCCAAGGTGACCTTCCTCCCTGGATGCCATCCCCCTGCCCTCAAAGTCTTCCAGGACAGCTCTGGATATACAAGATGTCTTATAGCTGAATTGCACCTTGGCAAAGCTGCTTAGTATTCATCCTTTGGCTATCATACAGAGCAAGGGCAATTCATGAAGAAGAAAAGGCATCTTTTCTAAAAAATTAAGTGGGCTGATGGAGTTGTTTTTTTTCCCCCTCCTCCAAGGAAGCCTGTGAGGCTGAGTGTCAAGATGCAGGAAGAGAACATTTATGCAGAGGAGCAGCGTGGCCTATTTAAGAGGAAAGTGAAAGAGCAATTATTCCACAGCTCCATTCTGATGTTAACCAAAAAGTGAGAAAATGTCAGGATTCAGCAGAAGGACCACACGCAGCCAAAGAAGGGGAAGCAAGTGAAAGCCGGGGATCCCACTCACAAAATCAACAACCCAGGGCTTGCAGGAGCAATTGTCGTGAGTAAAAGCATTAAAAGCCCTCAGTGAGGCAGGCAGGAGGCAGCAGGGAAGTGAAGCCAATCCCGAGTGTACTCATTTGCCCGTGGGGAAAGGCTGTGTGCAGCGAGGGCTGCCTCTGCCCTCTGCTTCTGGCCACGCAAGCTCACGCAGCCCACACTGTGGGGAGCTGCTGGGTATTCTGCAGGCACAACCCATTAGCTCTTAGCAAAAGACTTTGGAAACCTTTGCAGAAGCCACTGCCAACTTGCACTAAGACAGAGCAGCCAGTTTTGTCTATCAAGCGGCTCTTGTTTTCCAATTTCCACTTAAATGAGCTTTTGTTATTTCAGGTTGCAGAGAGGGGAAGGAGAGACCTTTGGGGGAGACGGTACAAGATTCACTACCCAGTGGTGCAGCAGAAGCGGGTGCACTGACCCTCTCTCTCGGCAGCTGTGTTGACACTGGAGGAGGCTGAGGGGAGACATGATCACTCTCTACAACTACCTGAAAGGAGGCTGTAGCCAGGTGGGGGTTGGTCTCTTCTCCCAAGTAATGAATGATAGGAGAAGAGGAAATGGGCTCAAATTGAGCCAAGGGAGGTTTAGATTGGAGATTAGGAAGTTTTTCCTCTGAGATGGTTGTTTGACACTGGCACAGGCTGCCCAGGGAGGTGGTGGAGTCACCATCCCTGGAGATATTTAGAAGATGTGTAGGTGAGGTGCTGAAGGACATAGTTTAGTGGGGAGCTTGGCAGTGTGAGGTTAGTGGAAGTATTCGATCTTAAAGTTGTTTTCCAACCAAAATGATTCTGTGATTTTTGTGACACGTATGGCAACAAGGCAGAAAGTTAATGTGCTGGGTCTAAGGTGAGGAATGAATTCATTTTGGAGTTTGAAGTACTAAGTTCTAAAAGGTGGTTCTTAAAGACTGACAAACACTCATGGACTCCTAATCACTCAAGAGCAGATTCCCAGGGTGCTCTGCTAGATAGCTCCCTGAATAGCTTAAAGTTTGGTCTCCTAAAGTCCAGGGCAGCAATTCTGCTGTCCTTTTATCTCATTACATTGAATAAATTTAAACTCAACCGTTTTGTGATGCCTGTGGCCACGAGCCCTTCTCTGTTCAGAGACAGCAAGTCTAGGAGGGCACCTTTCCTAGTTGTCTCACTGAATATCTATGATGAGAAGTTACCTCCTGCAAACTTCAGGGATTTCTCCTAATTGTCTATATAATAACTCATCAGTTTGATCTTCTTCTGGTTTTAATCTGAAAGTGGAGATTCACACTCTTTCTTCTAACTCATGTGCTCTCATCTCACCCTTTCCTTCTGGAAAGGACTGGCTGATTCACTGGAGGACTGTGCCACCATTCAGCAAGATTTCAACGGGCTAGAGAGTTGGCCAGAGAGGAATCACATGAGGTTCTGCATTATTGAAAGGCTTTTAGCAAATGCACCATAGCTGCTACAGTCAGTGCTGGTAGCCTCTCCCCTTGCTGCTGAAACACCCCTGCAAGGCAGCGCTGATGGCAAATACTTGCCACACCTAGAAAACAGAGGTAGCATTACTATAGAGACCCAAGTTGCTGACTAATATGCCTGTGCAGAGAGGATCCTCATGAGGTTCAACAGAGGCAAGTACAGAGTCCTGCACCTGGGAAGAAACAATCCCATGCACCAGGACAGACTGGGGGTGACCTGCTGGAGAGCAGCTCTGCAGAGAAAGACCTGGGAGTCCTAGTGGTCAGCAAACTAAACATAAGCCAGCAACCGTGCCCTCATGGCCAAGAAGGCCAATGGCATCCTGGGATGTATTAAGAGTGTGGCCAACAGCTAGAGGGAGGTTCTCCCCCTCTACTCAGCCCTGGTGAGGCCTCATCTGGAGTCCTGTGTCCAGTTCTGGTCTCCCCAGTTCGAGAGAGACAAGAAACTGCTGGAGAGAGTCCAGCGGAGGGCCACCAAGATGATCAGGGACTGGAACATATTTTGTGTTAGGAAAGGCTGTGAGACCTGGGGCTGTTTATCCTGGAGAAAAGACTGAGGGGAGACCTTATCAATGCCTAAAGATACCTAAAGGTTGGATGTCAGGAGGATGGGGCAAATCTATTTTCCTGTAGCAGCCAGTGTCAGGACAAGGGGTAACAGGCACAAGCTGGAGCACAGAATGTTCCACTTGAACACGAGAAGAGACTTGTTTGCTGTTCAGGTGAGGGAGCCCTGGCACAGGTTGCCCAGGGAAGGTGTGGAGTCTCTTCCTCTGGAGGTTTTCAAATCCATCTGGATATGTTCCTGTGTGACCTGATCTGGGTGAACCTGCTTTAGCAGGGAGTTGTACTGGATGATTTCTAGAGGTCCCTTCCAACCCCAGTCATGCTCTGATTCTGCGATTCTCTGACTTTGTTAACTGCCTGACTACATGAAAGAGACAAGGATATAGCTATGTGAGGCCAGGAGGTGCACAGAGGACCCATCTCCCACCACCAGCAGCTCCCACAGCATCATCCCACCAGCACACAGCTGCACCATCCCATTAGTGGTCCCAGGGCAGACGCAGGCAGGCAGCCATGAGGCAGCACAGGGAGGCCACCTCTGTGTCAGCTGTGTGGGGTGCTCTGTCCCATGGTCAGGCAACAGGCCTGACTTAGGAACATGGACACAGCCCTGGGCTCCTAAGGCCAGTCACCTACATTTCTCACAAAGCCAACACTTATTGCAGACAACATGCTTTGTGCCTTCAGCTTCATACCTCTGTTTACAATCAGGGGACAAAACCATCTCTGTGTCTCACAGAGGGATGGAATTAATTACAGAGAGAATTCCTAAGTGCTCAGATAACTAGATTTTTAAGACCCCTCTACATACCTTAGCTACATCCTCAAGGCTGAAAAAGAGAAGGGAAACAGCCCCATGCCACAAACATCCCCACAGCTGGATACTGGCAGGACGCAGAACAGGACAGCTTTCCCTCTGAGCAGGACAGGCAGTGATGCACGTGGCTGTGTGCACCCTCCTCACAAGGAGGTATGTTCAGAGCAGAGGAAAAAGTGAGAGAGAGAGAGAGAGCGGGAATGCACAGCTCCAGAGGGACAAAGGAATTCACTCAGAAGCACTGCAGCCAAGCTTGGCTATCAGACTCCAGCAGATGTTAGTTCAATTGAATGTACTTCCACTTGTAGTTAGTAAACAGAGTGGGAAAATTAGATTAAAAATTGATAAGTTGATATAAATTGGCAATTGTTAATTTTGCCCATTACTCCTGCTGTAAAGGGAGTGCAGTGAGAGCCTCCTTCAGCTGCCTGCAACAGGGTGTCCCACTGCCCTTCAAGGTTTCTGCTGCTACTAGTGGCAGCAACACTGGAGTAGAAAAATCAGGTTCCAGACATACAGGAGATAAGTAGATGTCTGGAGAGGCAGCTGGAGGCCTGCTGAGGTGTGCCAAGGTTTCTCAAGCAACGCCAGGCATCTATGTGTGGGCTGCCCAATTGAGCCCTGTCTACAATGATAACAGATACAGCATTAAGTAGGACAGGAGACAGCAGCTAATTAAGGAATTCCCATAATGGCTCTATAAGGGGGATATTCACAGATCTTGTTTTGTATGCTTGCAGAAAGCACTTGGACCTATCAGCAATGGGAATGAGCGGCCACCAGCTGAAGCAAAGTCCTGGGGATATCCGAGACCTGGGGGAACCACAGCACTGTCTGGGTCAGGGCAGGGGATGGAAACACATTCTCACCTTGCAGGTGTTCACCAGGAGCTGCTGGGCCTGGCAGTGGCAGCTGTGAGAGCTACAAGAGCCAAAGCCATTACATAGCTCAAGGGCAGAGCAGGGAAGGTGTGAACTGCATTTCTCTGCTTGCAATTTGTCTGCATAAACCCACCTGAGAGGTTTTTACTGCTGCTCTGTTTTCAAGTGGCACTTTGGCACAAGGACACAAAGTTTTGGAGAAAAAGGGAAGCACTCACTGAATTCAAAGTACAAGTTTCTGGGTTTGGAGAGACAGAAGACTGTCAAGTGAAGAGAGAACTTCAACTCTCTTCACACACAGTAGCTTCAGAGGTCCTCTGCCCAAAGCAGGTACCTCAAGTACATCAGGGGTGGGGGACAAAGAGCCAGTTTCCAGGCAGGAGAAGCAAGACAAGGGCACTGCAAAGATGTGCTGATCTTGCAAATTTCCACCACTGCTCATGTCTAAGCCTCCTGTTTCCCATGTACTGTAACATAGCCTAGTTCTGCTCTGGTCTCTTAGGTAGCAGAAGCATCCTGGACACACATGTACTTCCACCCTGCGCTATAGTAGTCTAGAGGTCAGTCATCTTCCTGCTACCCACACAGCTCTCATGGCTACCAAAGCAACCACCTCACCTGCATCCAAGTTTTCACTTAAATCCTGGGAAGGACAGAAACCACAATTACTCCCCTGACCGACATCCCTGTGCCTCAGACAGGGGCAGGCCTCATCTCACCACTGGAACTGATGCTTGCCATGCATGAGAAGATAAGGAAAATCTGCTTAATGCTCAGAAGAAAAATAATCTGGAAAGAGACCTTGTCTCCAGCTACATTTTCTGAACTTTTAAAGCTCTTTGAGTCAAAATATGACACCCTCCTAACATAACACGACATTAAAATAAACAACATGGAATAGAAACATATAAACAAATGGAAAAATAGTTCTGAGAAATAACTTGCAGCCAGTGACATCCAAAAAAACAACATAGAGCAAGGTCTCTGTGAGCACAATGAGGCAGACAAGCAGCAGGGGGAAACCACAGCAAAATGGTGTAATTGGGAAGGAGAAAGTTCTACCCAACACACCCAGCACAGACTTGGAAGTAGGGATTTTACAGGGGGTCCCATTGCCTCACTAGAAGCAAACGGGCAGAAGAAAGAATGTGGGAGGGGTAACATAGTAGGGTTTGAGGCTGAGGAGAGGAAACTCAAGAGAACCAGGGCAATGGAAACAGGCAAAAGGACAAACAGCCTTGTTTTTCATGTGGATAACTGTGCCCACTTGAGCCTAAGGTGCTTCTCGGGTGCTCTCCTCACAGCCCACCCAGGACAGCCCAGCTGGAGCTGCTCTGCTTTTAATAGATGAAGCAGAGGGCAGGCAAAGTCCTAGATGAGGAACAGACAGCCAGGAGGCTTAAAATATCTTGAACGATAAAACAGCCCTCACTGAAAATACATTTGCATTCACATTTGTATGGGAGCACTGCAGAATTACTGCTCTTCTTTGTCTCAGAGAGGGAAAAGTGTTGTTTTAGACTTCTGAGTGCTGACCAGTGCTGGCAAATGAGTTTTTAGCTGACAGTACAGTGTCTGTAAATTGGAGAAATGTATTTTGCTTTCTCTGATAAGACAATGGCAGTCTGAAGCAAAATCTGCCCTCTTTCACCTGCCCCTGCTGCCTCAGGCACGCTATGTAATACCTTATTTTAATAGGTCTCCAATGAGCAGTGAAATCCATGACCACACCATTTAATGGCTTCTGTACTGCTGCAACAATACTTGCACAAGAGTGTAGATACAAAGCCTTGTTTGCTTCACTGGAGAGACACAGCAGCTCCATCTGCACCATGCTGCTTCGTCTTTCCAGTTGTTGTGTGACAGGAGTTAGTTCAAGTGTACCTGGGAATGAACAACATTCAGTGACTCTAATCACTAGATTTCAGCCTGATCCTTTTCTTCCCTCTCCCCAGGTGCAGTTTTGCTCTTTGGTTTTGCCACGACTATCGGGTGCTTAAAATGGCATCTTCTGCAAACTGGATGACCTCTATCTCTCTTCTGTTTGCCACTCGCTGTCCTTTGGCCAATAGCTGATCCAGAACCAGTAATAAAGAAACTGTTGCCTACCTGGAAGTGGTTTCAGACAGTCCGTTGCTGAAGAGCTGTGTTTCGCCAGAGGCAAGGCCCTGCTTGTTGGGGAGGGTCAGGAGAGTGAGGCTGCCCCGCAGAGCCAGCATCCGGGCACAAGTCCACCGACATCCCCAGACCAGGGGCAGAGATGGGGACATGACTTTGAGACCTTCTGGAGAACACATGCCCATCCCTTTGCCAGGAGGAGGCACATGGACAAGCAGCAAGGCCCCCAGCTGAGCTGAAGCAGTGCTGCTGTGCCTGGGACGGGGCTGGTGAAGGCTCCAGGGGAGGCTGGGCAGGCTCGTTAAGACCTGTTAGTGCTCCCAAGACCACAATGGTGCCAGCTGTTCCTTTGTTGCATTAGCTTTGGCTTGGTTTTACCTCATCTTTTATTGAAAAAACACCCCGCTGGTGCTCTGCTTGGCGGGTTGGTGAAGCACGGCTTGGGGACAGCACAGGCAGCTGCGGCGCTCCCCCGCCATCGCTCCCTCTCCTGCCTTCAGACTCTCACGTTTCCTTCTATCAAAGGCACGGCCAGCTGTAAAAATAATATCCTGGCACGGATGAAACAATTACAGCAGGACATGCAGACACCTCGGCAGAGCAAAGCGACGCTGTGCATGGCTCAGGAGAAAGAGCGCTTGAAGCAAAATTCATTTCGTTAAAGAACCAAGGGCGCTTCCCAGCTTTCAAGTGGCAACGGGAGGAATCTGGCGTGTCCCTCCATCAGAGACAGAGACGGGAAGAGCTCGCCGACCACAGGGAAGTGAGCATATGGAATACGTTACCCATGTCCGTCATGGAAGTAAGGAGCTTTTAAGGGAGTTCAGAAGGAAACTAGATACTTTTCCAAACAAAGAAAGGCTGAAAAATAAAGGGTGAGTGACAATACACTGCAGGGAAAGGAGAGGGCTCACGTGGCCTTCCCTCTGCCTGAGTAAGCCTGAAATCTTTCTAATACGAAGTTGCCTAAAACTGGTTAAAGACGTGCACTGAAGAGCTGAAGGATGAAGCTTTAAAACATTAAACAAAAAGAGGTTTTGGGGGAAAAAAGATCCCAAATAACTGGTTATAATTTCTAGGTGCCCACGGTTATATGTACCATTGGTACTGTTGGACTGGCTTGATCTACTCTCTCCCAGCCTTCACCATGCTTGCTTGTGAGAAGACTGCTGGTCAATAAGGTTTTTTTGCTTTTAAAATCAATCAAACAAACAAAAAAAAAGCAGAAATTATTGACGTTTGGAAATAAAGCTTCTGCAGCACAGACCACCACTGAGCAGTCCTGGTTCCCCCTCACTCCCAGTCTCAGCACTCACTCCTCTGCCATGGTGTACAGCATGTTACATACCCTCACCCATGCACAAATCAAAACTGTCTGGCTGCAGTGCGTGTCACCTGCAGCTGTCCAGGAGGTGGCATTCCCCTGCCAAGGGGGGAATCTGAGGTGCCCTTGGAAGAGTAGAAGGGTCAGAGCAGATCATCAGCAAAACACAGGGTGACAGACAACCTGTAAACCACAGGCTGGTCACTGCTGAAGTGAACTAGTCCTCCAACTGCTGAATATCTATGTCATGACAGGTCACCCAGGTGCCTGAAAAAAAAAAACAAACTAGATATTGAACATCAGCCTCTACCTTATTTAAAATCCTGTGGCAAATTTGGGTCAGCAGTCCCCTTGTCCTTAGCCAGAAGGCAGAGTGCAGACAGGGAGAGAAGTGCCCCCCTCCCCTGAACCTGCCAGGTCTGCACCAGCTGGTGGAGAAGCAGAGCACCGTCCCTGGTTGTGCCATGTGGGCTCAGGGCTCAGGAACCTGCTGGCAAGAGACAGCATTTAAAGCATTACAGTGTTCTCCTCCAGGGTTGAGAAGAAAATGTAAGAAAGTGCTGTCCTAAGTGTCTAGCAAGTTGGCTAGACAGCCCTGGAGAAAGTGACAACTGTGTCACGTCCTGGGGGAGCAGCTCTGCTCTCCCCAGCGCACGGGAGGCAGAACAGCCTGTGGGGATCACGCTTCAGCTGCAGAGGAGCCAAGCATATTTGTTTTCCCCTCCCAACTCTAAATTAGTGTCTCATCCTTTGCCTCCTCCACCTGAGAACTTGCTAGAAATTAGATACTCTTCCTCGAAAAGGAAGGAAAATGTGGTGGTTTCGAAGTGCAATGCTGTCTTAGCTCCCACTTAGCTGCTGTTGCAATGGCAGGTACTGGCACAGGCTCACACTGAACAGCCTGTTTTATTTCACATTAGCAAGGCTCCAATATTATAGTTGGGGTGCTTTGCATGCGAAGGATTAAAGCAGTTCAAATGGGCCTCCATCGTGTGCAGGTGAAAGAGACTTTAAGAGGCTAATCAGGGCTAAAGCAAGATGCAAGGGGGGGAAAAAAAAGAAAGGTAAACACATAAACAACAAAAAAAGGAAAACAAATCCAAGGGAGACAACACTCTAAAGAGCGTGTGTGCTGGCTGACAACTCCGTGGAGCCGTAAGAATTATGAAGACAGTAAGGTTTTATATGCGCTATTAGAGCCCATTCTAAGTCCTCCCAACACAGCCTGACGTCAGTCACTGGGAGCGCCCATCTCCTCCGCTGCATCTCTAAGGGATGCAGTCGCTTTTTGAAGCTCTTTGCTGTCAAGGGGATCTGAGCCGTGGTAAGAAATGGAGTGATGAGTGAAAATCCTCTCGCCTCCAGCACCCCCCAGTGCCTGCCGGTAGTTTGGTTTGGTTTGGCTGTTGCTTTTCCCTCCTCTCCTCGCACATTCCTGATCTTTTTAATTTGAGCTTTTTCTTTCTTACGTTGACAGAGGCCAGGCTTTACATGCTCAGACTGAAATACTGCGAAATCCTTGGCAAGATGCACCTCAGAGCCGATCTGCTCTTTAAGGAGCCGTTAAAGTCAGTCCCATGATGTTTTCATTCAGAAGTCTCACCATTGCTAAGCTGTTGGCTCTACGGCTAAGACGTGTATATCCTGTAAAAAAAAAAAGTACTTCAGAAAAAGGAAAAGAGCATTTTGATAGAAACACAATGAACTTTACACCTCCTATTGCCTACTCTGCGTAGACAAGCCTTCAAAACTCAGTTTCAGTCAAAGCAAGGAAAAACCTTGAAGCGGTTGAAACTGCCGCCATGGTTTCAACTTTCAAACTGCAAGTGATGTAAAATGAGACTCTTTTAATGTTATATATCACTGTGTAAATGATATTTTATTATGTATAATACTATCGTTTTGTAAGGAGTCTCTAACCAGTGCTTTAAAATCATAGAATGGTAGG
>WBNH01010709.1:0-11072 GCA_013401255.1 Urocolius indicus
TCTGTGATTCTATGAGTGTATGAATGTTGTGGAACTCTACAGGCTGACATTATTCTGGGAAAAAACAATACCAAAAACCAAGAAAATACAGTAAAGTAAATTTGAACATTAAAGAAAATTATTACCTCTTGATAGTTGAAAAGGGTAATTCGGTATTGAGGAAGGAAAAAAGCAGTTCCATTCTGAGGAAATGAAGTGATGTTTTTATTTAATAAATGAGATTTACTTTACTGTTTCTTTTTTTAGTTTAGATTGTCAAAAAACAGCTATAAAATATAGTGTAACTGTGATAATGTAATCCTTAATTGTATGGAGCAACCAAAACTGCATCTTGTGCACAATAACAATAAATTATATTAACAATGATATTTGATATTACAGAAGATGCCTAAAAGACTTTACTACTTGGATTTCCAGAAATATATGATCTATTTTCTTAAGTTCAGTGTAACTCCCATAGGAAATTTCTCCTTTTTTTTGGTAGCTCCTTCTGTACTGAAAGCAGTATGGGAGACTAAAGTTCATTTCATATTAGCCAAACACATAATGATTATCAATGATCAATAAGTTGTGGTGGTTAACAAGGTAAACACTAGAATATACCAGACAAGTAATTTATATCCTGTTGAAATGTAGAAACACAGAGATAGTTACTAAATTTGACCTGCTCTTCAGTCAGAAATTAGTCACAATAAATTAGATTCAAGAATCAGAAGTATAAATTTGGCACTGGTGCTGGAAATACTACTAAGAGTGATTTACAAATTAGAAGCCTATTCTTATGATAAAAAACTGAACAAATTTACATTGTTCAGTCTAGAATAACAGAAGCTGAAAAATAAATTAGGGGTTAACACCAGGGAAGAAAGTACCTGTACAAGTTTACAAGATTATGTGATTATACATAAATTGTCTATGCAAAGAATTTAGTATGTAAAGCAGTAGTGAGACTCCAGAAAAATCCTGTGAACAATTGAAGAAAGAACCTCAGAAATTTTCAGACAGTGCTTGATCACATCATGAAAGAGATTCTAGCTCCTTGCTGAGAATATTGACCTATCTCTTCACGATCAAGTTCTTTGCACATATAACCTTTCTACCTTTAAAGTGTTTGTATCTTTGAAACATAAAAGAGCCTTTATTCATTCCTTTGGCCAAGGGTTAGAATGGCTCCTGGAATGAGCAGAAAGAAAGAAAACCCTCTGTCCTTAACAGCAGTTTCAGAGTTTGCAGGGCTGAGGGGGAACGTGAGGGATTATCCCACCATGAGATGGGGAAATGCAACGTAAGCATATTGCCTCTTCACCATCATAGGTGGGGTTTAAAGTCTGCCTAACCTGGTGAAGGAACAAGTTATGTTTATTTTCCTTCATAGCCCATGGGATGGCAAAAGTTGTTGTGGGCTTTCATGTAGGGATGATATTTTCATGTTTACGGCTCAGAAGGAACTTTTCTCTAAATGGCAGGCTGGTTTTAAAAGGCCTTTAGTGTTTTGACATCTCTGTCAGCAATTTAATGATCGTTAGTGAAACTGAAGCTGTTGTCACCAAGCAAATACCTTGAACAGCCAATTCAGTAGAAGACCTTGTTATATGGAATTGCTGAATACACAAATTAGCAGCCTATTTCATTCTCTTACCTTACTTAAATAAGAGTATAAGGAGGGTGGAGCTCTTGATGCCTAGTAAAATGAGAGGATTCTCATTCTTCAGATATTTAGTTCTTATTGGAAGGTCACATCTGCAACTATAAAAGGAGGAGAAATATTTTATGGAGGCTGAGATTAAAAGTAACTTGTCATGGAAGATGACCTGGGTTTGAGTGAATAATCTTTTGATAGTTGAGATGCAAAGAAAAAGAGGCAGCCTAGTTAAATCCTTTTGTTACTTTAAAATTTATCTGCAGACAAACAGCCTTTCGGGGAATAAAATAATGATTTCAACAAAATAATGATCTGGCTCTAGTACAGAAGAACAAAATATATTTTCTTCTGGAATAAAAAAGTTTGATTTGCAAAAGAAAACTCTTTCTCAAAAGGCAAATTCTTCCTCATTTTTAATTCCTCCATCTTCATTATTCCAAATGCTAAAGTTTTACTGATTTCTGAACTTTCTTTTGATGATGCCCATTTGCTCTTCATTCGAGAAGAGGCAGCCCAAGCCCTTGCTTGCCTCTCATGAGTGTTGTATTTCCCTAAGCACACCATAGCGTGGCAGGCTGGAGCCACTACTGACCAACCTTAGGTCGTTCTCTCACTTCACAGGAACGGCTTGCGTTTCCTCTTGGAGAGAAACTGCCTACATGAGGCTGCCGCGGGATATGTTGCAATAAAAGGTACCTTTAAAAGAGAACTTGCTATTAACTGTAGCACACCATTAAAGATACTTTCCAGGCCTCGATACCATCCAAACAATTTAACATATATATTGAGACTACTGAGAGGATGCACATTACAAATGTAGAGTGCACTAGTACAGAGAAACCAAAAATATGTATCGAGTTCTGTGTGTACTCCACCAGCTATAAGACATACATCCCCCTCTCCTTGACCACAGAACACAAAACTCTGAACAATTGTCAGGGGAGAAAATAACCAGCAGCAAATGGAGCCTAAATACTCAACCAGTATCAATAATATAAAAAGTCAGGTTAAATGGTATTAGGACTGAGTTTGAGAATATGATGGGAAGATTTCTGATTTGTAGGAGAGTTCATAGAAAAAAAAAAAGTCTGCTGGAAGCCTACAACAACATGAGAAAAACAGCATTTCAGTTTTTGTATGCTCATGTGATCTTCAAGAGAAGTATAGGTTTAAAACAAAATGAAAAGTATACCTTCAAAAACAGACACAAAAGTTAAAAGAATGAACCAAAATAAATGTATAACAAATTGAAACCTAATAAACTTTGGCAAAATCATTATTTCTGTTTGGAATGCAAGAAGCATATTGACTTAAAAGATTAAAATGCTTATAACGTTATGTAGACCTGAAATATATTAAAATACTCGACTCTTGCTCTACAAATATATGGCTCTGAAAACCAGTAAAGATCACAAGTGTGATCTTTCACTCTGTAAAGAGAAAGACAGATGTTCAAAACAAAAAAAAATTATTTCCCTGTCTTAATTCAGCTCTAAATGTGTTATACAACAATCTAATGCTAGGGATCCTCCAAAAGTTATTTCTGTAATGAATGTAAATTGCTTTCTGCTCTAAGTGGTGTGTTGTTTGGGTTTAACTTTTCTTCTGAGGAAGATAGGAAGATGAAAGAGGAAAAGTTATTCTTGGATACTTTTATTAGTTATTTCTGGAGAATTTTTTTTTTAATGCTCTCATTGACATAACACATTATGAAGCATTGTGCTGTGAAGTGTAACATCAGCTTGTATCAGTCACACTGCATTACTTTACATGCCTAGCCTAATGTGTCACTGCACAGCAGAAATAGCCTACATAACTGAAAGTAACAATAACTTGTAGATGAAAATATTGTAAAATAATTTTTGTACCCAGATATAATGCTTGTACGAACATGCTCCAAACTCTGAAAGGTAACACACAATTTGCCTAGGACAGCAGGAGGTTATCTGGAATACAAATGCCATCAGAAAACAGACCATCAACAACACTCTAGCAAAAGGAAGCACCTCCTCTGGATATTTTAGAAATATATAAGCAGCTTTTTACTGTTCATACAGTCCTCTGACAGCCCAACACTGGAGAAAAAATGCTGCTGTAATGGATAATTCCACATTTTGCTTTGAAAACCTTATTTTCATGTCAAAGGAATTATGCCTTTCTGCAAAATTTTACATATAAAGACACTATTTTTGGATTGACTAACCCCCTCTTCAGCTTCTGCTGTCCTCATAAGATGAAATAGGTTTTATTTTTAATTACATTTTACATACTCACTCTATAGGAAAGTATTTCATTTAACACTTTTGTAGTTATGTGTTTGCAGATGGTGAATAATTATTGTCTTGGCAATCAAGGTTCATTTTTTTATCTAGGTAGCTAAGTTCAAAGGCTATTGTCTGCTTTGGAATCAATAGACAACAGTTAACAAAATACATGTTTTTAAAACACAGGTAAGTTTCTGTTTCAGGAGTGAGTTGCTCTGATTTGAAGTTGGGTTGCTGATTGAAACATTTGTTGATAATCTATGGGATGAAGAATGAAAAGCTGTCTTGAATTTTAAGTTAAAACTACCAGACATTTAAGTAAGGTATAATTTCTTGATTTTTCAGTTACATTCTTCAATAAGAAAACTATGTATCAGTTTTCAAGACACATAGTGTCATACATGAGGCCTAAACATTGTTTTATAGAACAGAGTTTTCAATGGTCTGATTTAAGTTTCAAGCCATATAGATCTCTGTTTATTTCCCTTTTCTGCTTATAAGTTTGTATATAACAGTATTTTTTTTATGTATATCTTCGAGGGTGCAAAAATATCTGTAGGCCCATTGAATGTTGCTGTTACTTGCAGTATGCCAAACAGCCTGGTCCCATCTGCTTAGCTGAGGTAGAGTTCAATACAAGAGAAACTCCTGAAAATGCCTGCTAAGTGCCATATTAGGCACAGTTAAATTGCCTTTCAAAGTACTATCAGTCCTCACTCATCCCATACTATGCTTCAGGAGAGCTTTCATGTTGGATAATTCTGCATTCTTTCCTCATTTTCTTAGAGTAACTCCATTGTTGGACTGACCCAGAAGCAAATTATTCTTTCCATTTTTTTGTGCTGAGGTCTCTGTATGAAAACATGCATTCAGTTCACGATAAAGCTGGCGTGGTTCCTTCTCCATAAAGGCAAAGTAATAGTATCAGAGTTGTGAAGTAAGTGTGCACCATCCTTAAATCAATTCCCTCTCCAGAAGGCTGAAGGCCCCTTGTGATTAGCAAAAGCAATTTTGTATGCAATTCCTAAATCTTCCAGTATATTCAAAAAGTTCAACCTAGCTGACACATGCAATTTGTCTTACACTATTACGCTTCACTTAATAAATATACATTCTTGCCTCCAAGGATCAGAGGACTGAGTAATTAGTGTCAGGCTTTTAGAAAAAAAAGAGTTTTTCCATCCTCAGCTTACAGAAGGACAAAGGTTAAACTACATTAACATATGATTCTGGAAATAAAACATTTCCTGTGGACCTTTCTGTGGATGCATTACTGCTGATTTTAACTAGCACATGAGAACGATGTCTTCTATCCATTTTAATTGGTCAGGTATCTTTCCTTCGCTATATTACAGCATCTTTTCTATCTTTGAATATCAAAACTATATTCACAATAATTTCTAGCTTCCAAAATATCTTTAGTGGTAACTGAAAATTAACATAGTCTTCTCACATAATCCCACTTTATTATCTATAATGACTTGCAGTGTGAAACTGATGTTTGTGTTTTTTAAACAACTCTCTAACATCATGTATAGAAGCATAGAAATTTAAATTAGATTCAATTTCTATAAAAGCCCCTTAGATTTTAATCATATATATTCATGGCATTACTTTATTTACATTTTTACATCTTTATTATGTGTACTATTTAGTAGATGGTAGTTTATCAAACATTGACTAAAATCTGAAGATCTTACCATTGTAATTTATTGACGTGTATCTAACTTTGAAATATGGTTTACAATGTTATTTCAGATAACTCTAGAGGAGACATATTACATTAATGACCCTGCTATTAGCAACTTACTCCTTCTAAAACCTGTTTCCCATCCACTGATTACCATAACCATTTAATAACAGATTTAATTGAAAGAATCATAACTACTTTTTTTCATACTTCTGATTTTCAGAGAACATAGCAAATCAAGGCTTAAAAATGCCAAAGCACTGGCAAAAGCAAGTTCCCAGAGGAATAAGATTGCTAATTGAGGTTTCTATGTGCTTCCAAAAAATTTACTTTCATCAAATATTCATTTGCAAGACACTGAAAGTTCTCCACCTCACAGTCCTGCACATTGCACAATCTAGATTAGATTTTTTTTTTGTGTGTAATGATTTTCTGTTGCTCTTCATAGCTTGAGGCATCATTTCATCATCAAACGTATACAACTGAAAATATACTTCAGAGGCTTGGCAAACAGCTATTTCAGTAAATGAGCCTGCCTCATTTAACAAGGCAACAACTTGTTAACAGCCAGACACACTAATCCAGTAGCCAACTTTCATTTTTTCAAAGTACACAATTCCCAAACTCTTAGCATGCAGTTAATCTTCTTGCAATGACAATGGCAGCAAAACTACTGGGCATTTAGCCTGGCAGCAACATGAACATTCCTCCTGGGTTCCCATTTGCCAGGGGTCTATTTACCAACCAATGCAAGAATTGCAGCTTCAACCAAGTTCAAATCATCCTTAAGCAAATCACAAGGGCTGATAACACTTCAGTTAGCCAAATAGTGCCCCTGTTCAAAATCAGATCCTGTTTTCAATGTACTCAGGAGCTATTACATGCCCACAAAAGAAACTAATCCATTGTTCACTATTTTGATATTTCTTACATCAGCTGTAATGTTTGACTGTACATTAAGATTTTCTGAGCTAATTTTCCCTTTTATTGACTTGCTAAAAAAATAACAAGATGAGCAAGATGAGGTATCATTGTCACAACATGTTTACCTGTAAATGTTAGCACAGTCGAATGTGGGAAATTATCTGTGTACCATCCACATTGCAATTCTGTATTTTCAATGCTGACTCTAGCCCTGTGAGCCCTGTAATACTGTGAAATAGTAAACAACTCAGTTGTCAAAAATTGTTTGGAGTTACTACTTTGATTTGAAAAAAAAAAGAAAAAAGAAAAAAAGAACACTAAAAGCAAAACCAAAAAACAGTCTTGAAGGTGTAATTAAAAACACATCCCTGTAAAGATGATTGATTTGATCATATTTTACCTGGCAAAAAAATGTAGGTCAATGAAGAAAAGAATTACTTTAAAAGTGTTTAGTGCAGTTGTCGTTAAGATTCTCTGAGGAAATCTTGGCTCCAATGGACATTTCTCCATAGACTTTATCAAAGCAAACTCTTTGCCTCCTATGCAACATCTGAAATAAATATCATCTCTTCTTATAGACACATGAAAAAGTACATGAAACTTTAAATATTTTCAGACATTTCTGGAAGCAACAAGCCAAAACAAAGGCATAAGTTACATATGAATGCCTTGTGTATCCTTATTAAAGCATTAATGATCTTAAAAGAAAGCAATAAGAGTTGAAAGTAAGAGCAAGAGCTGAAGAACAATGAGACTTTCTTTTCTAGTGCACGTGGCAGAGCAATTAAGGTGACAATAAAGGATTCATTCCTGCTCATAAGACATTTGAACAGAAGTAAATGGGACCTAAAGATTTAATCAAATTTCAAAGTAACTCTTACCACTGAGAACATATTTTCCATTCTTTCAGAGAAGTAAAAAACACACCAAAGAATGCATTGAAAAACAGCTACATATTCAGCATCATATGTACTATAGAACACAAAAGATTTGATATTTTATTTTACCTACTGAAAAATTACATGCATGAATATGTTATGCTATACATATGTTTTGAAATAAACACATGGCACCAACAATTGAAAAATTAATTGCATTTGTCATTTTTCATTCACCTTCACACTGCTCAATAACCCATGCTTGCAATCACCTATGAAGAAAGCACCATCTGACTTCACAAGAAGTTTTCATGGAAATTTGAATAGGAGGTTAAGAATTACGTTTATTTGAGGGGAGGAGAGGGGCAAGGGGAGGGGCAGAGATAATTTGGTTTGTTTTGGGGAACTTCAAAAGAATCAAATGACAACTCAATATTAATACCAAATTCTGCATTTCTAAAATGTATTTTCTCTCTCTCCAAATAAAACTTTTTACTAGCTCTCATTGACAAACATCTCCTTTTCTCAGTTTTAAATTAGAGTTACAACTTTTTTGTGGAAAACCATCTTGCCAAGTCCATCTCATGAAACTTTTATATTTTGAAACAGCACACTGTAATAATGCATGATGTATGAAGTAAAAATGCATCATTATGCATTGACAAGCAAATACATCTATATAAAATGAATAGACATAATTAAATAGCAAAAAAAAAGCTGAAAAAAAAACCTAAACTTAATTTGTAAATACCAACTTTACTTCAATCTTAACAGCAGCCTGAGGATTTAGCTCTATTGCAGTAATTTAGCACCACTTACATGTATAAACATGTGTGATCTTCACCAAGTTTGTGATGGAAATGCCATTTATTCATATTTACTGTTATTTATGGAAGGTGGTGGGTCGAGTTTTTTTGCTCTTGTTCAGATGTGGTGCTATACTTAGATACCACAGGCTGCTTGAATGGTAGACTAGATAACAAGTGCTCTTCTCCAAAAACACTTGCACCCATTTGTTTCAGCTGAGTGGGACTGTTTACAAATGTACTTGCAATACATCTGCAACTACACTACTTTGATAATAACTTTGAAGACAGATATTTAAAATTGTTCTTGTCACATTCCTGGCCAGGTCAATGTAAGTCCACAAGGACAGCAAGGAACAGAAACCTTTCTGTCATTGCTTCTGTGATGTTCCTGTAGGACAAGGGGAGCCCAGCAGCTCATTGAGATGCAAAGTGTCCTTCAGAAACCAGAAACTTAGATGTATCATTGGAATTCAGACAAACTTTTGGGTTTTCATTAGGACAAGACTCAGAATAATTTTGCTGGTTTTGATATATAATCCTACAAGCACTTGTGTTGTAGACATTGGTTCTGAGAGCACAGATGATACTGCTGATAAATGTTCAGTCATTTCTTCTTTCACTTTCCAATAGAGATAAAGTTATGTTTGCAGCAGCAGGAAATTTTAATTGGGGAATTCTGTGATTAAAATAAGAATTGTAGTTGTGGCTGGCTTGGAAATACAGATTAAAATTTCTTCTGGTACTTCAGCTGTCTGTATTCAAGCCACTACTGCTCCTGCATAATTGGGTATTTCTCCATGCACTAATTAGCAAAAGAGCTCACTGCCATTGCCAACCCAAACCCGCAGAGTTCCAGGCATGCCTAGTGAATGGAAAAGATTTTAAGCTGTTTGTTAGTTCACCAGAGCAGCCTTAGCCTTGCTGTTACATGTTTCAGGCTTTGATTATGTCCAAAAGCAAGTGTGTGTATGTACGCGTGGCAAAGTCTCATACTTCAGCACACAGCTACTTTTCAACCTGCGTTAAAAACTAATTAAAAAAAAATCCACACATGCTTTTTTTTTCTCCATTTTGTTTGCAGTTAATTAGGTGTAGATAATAACCAAGTCCTGGCAGGCAGAATGTGTACACCTAATGTTTTACTTTGTCAGTTATTCCAGACTTTATTTGAGAGTAGTTCCTCCATAGAGGCAAAACACTACAAATGAACTATTTTATATGAAATTTTATTTGACCTCTTTGCTAATTAGTGCATATGAAAATGTCAGTTTACCCAGGGGCAGCAGTAACTCAACTGACAGTTGTTGAATTATCAGAAAATGTTACTGTATTTTTATTTCAGTATTTTGTTTTCAGTAATAATATTTCAATGGTGTTTTTTTTGTACTGCATTTTTCTTTTCCTTACAGTAATTCAGAATAAATTGCTTGCCATGCTTGCTCCATCAATAGTTCATTAAGAAGTTATTCTAACCTATGTGTCAATTACTGTGATCATAAGGGTTAGTGGGTGGTCATTCAGAACACTTTTTTAAGCAGACATAGCCTGCTGTTCCCTGAAAATATATTCTAGAGAAGTTTGACAGTAATTCCACAGATATTGAAGTACTATTTCCCATGAGAAAATACATAATAGAGAGATGATGTAGGCAGGGAGTTAAATAGACATGCAATTTAAATGTTTTCTAAAAAATTATACTCTTAAGAATGCTCATTTTCATCACAGTAACATTTCTCAAAAAAACAGTAAGCCTTCCACAGATAATGGAGAATAAAAACAAGAGAGCTGCTTCAACACCACCACAGGCAGGATGTTCTGTTATATTTTACAGGCATCAGTGTAAAATATAAATAAAATTATTGAAATTTTAAGAATATTGTACCATAGCCTGTTGGATCTGTATTTGTAGCAGTTATTTTAGCATAAACATTACATTTAGGAATTTTCATGCAGTAATGTGAAGAAGGAAAATGCTGTGATAGCAATGACTATTGAAGCAGACTTAACAGGTGGTGATTAAACTCTGCAATGACAGAGAAGAAACTATAGTGTACCATAATACTTTTGCTCTAGACATATGAGTGATGGCAATAATTACCTCAGGACAAAGAAATATACTGTGTGACATGGAAAAGTAATTTTCAGTTGTTTGCTATGAAAGATGGAGATAAGTGCTTTTGAAAATCAAATGTTAATTCAGCATTATTAATATTTCATGCCATAACACGCACACCTTGAAGATATATGGCTTTTTCAGATGTTTTCACATACATTCATTAATTTTGTTTACTTCCATGGCAATGCTTTGTTGCCAATTCCTTCTTTGAGCAATTACTGTTGATGTTATTCAATTGTCTAAGTCATATTTAGTTTTAACCTCACACATGAATGCTAGACATTTTACTATGAACTTCAAAGTTAATTATTTTTTTTAAGTGAATCATGTGTAAAAAACTAATTTATCTGCCTATACCCCTACGTTCTTGAGTCAGTTATTGTATTGCTTTATCTCTTTGCTGTTTCTTGGTCAATTGCAAATATTTTCTCCACAATTACAGTGTTGAATTCTGTAATTCTGAAAAATGAGGTTTTCAATATGTCATGGTTTGACATGACAGCCTTTTCTGGTAAGGGGGAAGGGGCTGTAAAGATGGCGCCTGTAAGAAGTTGTTTGCAACTCTCCCCAGCTCTGAGAAAAACCCACGTCTCGGGCTGAGCCAATTAGACGCCTCCACGATCACTTTTTAAGAAGAAGCCGGAAGAGGAGGTTGCTTTTCCTCCACCTTTTTCCTGCTTCTTCCTTCTTCTGTCCCTTCTTCTTCTTCTGGCTAGTGGTGGTGCAAGGAGTAGGAACAGTGAGAGAAA
>WBNH01010709.1:11340-74132 GCA_013401255.1 Urocolius indicus
TAGAATAAACTTTCCTACTTTCCTCTCTAAGTCGAGTACTGGAGTTTGTTTTGCCCAGAACCGTAATTGGCAGTGAGCCTTCCCTGTCTTTGTTTTAATCCACAACAACCTTGCTTATCTTTTTACTCCCATTTCGCTGGGTCCTCCGCCATCCTAACGAGGGTGGGGGTGAATGGGAGCACCGAACAAGGGACTGTCGTGGTGCTGCTGTGCTAGCTGGGCCAAACCACGACAATAGAATGTAATGAATAATAATTAGGAAAGTTAGGAAATATGGTATTTAGTATTTACATCAGAAAATAGGTTTCTAAAATTTACTTCATTGATACAATAAGATTTTTCTTGACTAAATATTGTAACAAAAAAGCTAACTGCCTCTGATTAAATATAATATTTAATAGTTGATTTTGTTTTTCCCCCCGTTTTGATACCTGTTATCTCAGAGATGTCACGTCACTGCTATTTTGCAAGAGAATTTTCTGAAATTATATGGATTTTCTATTTTTATGTTCCCAACTAAATGTGTTCTCTGGAGTTTTTTAATTAAATGCGAATCTTGGGAGATATCTATTGTCCTTTCAATAACAGTTTTCAATATTTCAATAACTTCTTTTGTTTCAGGCCATGTACAAATACAGAATACAATCCCTTCTAACCTGAATATCTTTCAGACAAAATTTGGTTAAAGAGAATGACTTGTCTAAAATAATGCATGAAGTTAAGCATCAAGCTGAGCATTCTAGTTTTTCACTGAATAATTTAATCCCATGAATCTCTCAACTGCCTTTCTTGGAAATAAAATGAAATAAACCTTTTTCGGATGTTAGAAATCAATTTTTAAAACCAAATAGTGGTCATTTTCATTCTGTCCTTCCACATGCCTAAATAGATAAGCAAAGAGAAACAGATGTATATGAATTCCAGGTGTGAAAGACTCATGTTGGGTTTTTTCTTCTCTCCTCAAAGTGTTATACTAATTCTTCCCAATAATATTATGTGTGTAATTTAACAATAGATTGACAAATATAGATTAAACACAAATATATATATATTAGAGAAGAAATACAAACAGAAGAAATACAAAAAGTCTTTCAAGACATGGACTTGAGAGAAAAAAAAACATATTACTTTCAATCTCATTGTGTAATTGTCATGGAAAATAGAACCATGAGAATACGTATCGAAGTACACCTCTTTGAGTAATGTGTATCAATTTCACATAGATTCTTAAACTGATTGCATTTTTTTTGCCCCAGTTAAGAAGTGCAGATATACATATGACTCCTAGCAGCAAGAAAATCTATTTACAGCATAATTTTAATACAAAGAATATTCATTACAGAAAATAAAGTAAGTGGAATAATGCACAATCAAATCAACAGGAGATCCAGATCATAAGCAGAAAACACTCTTGAATAACTGCCTTTTGAAAGGTTTAGTGTCCTCGACCAGGGATAATGTACCAGCATCTATCAATGGTAAAACAAGTAATAAAGATTAACCAAGACCTAAATGTTACTCACTATATGGTTAACCCCTGGATTTTTAATTACAATGACAGCTAAATACCTGTTATGGAATATACAGATGGACTGTTAGGAGTAAATGAAATGCTAACAACCCTGCCGAAGTAGATTTCAGCACACCTCTCAAATACAAAACTTTTGCTTCAAGTAAAACCATGGCAAGTATTGTCAAGAAATGGCAACAGAGTATTGACTCTCTCTGCGATGCTTTACACCATCCTGACACAAATATATATAATTTCACACATCTCTAAATAGAAATTTTCCTTAGTGAAGAGTAATTTTTACATCAGACACTACATCAAACTACCAAGAGATTTGAAAATAAGAACAGAAAAAGCTCATGATATCTGGGCCCCTATAGAACGAGAATTCATCTAGTAGCTCTTGCATCATGTAGGAACTTAAAATAAAATAAATACTTTCATTCCTGATTATGATTGAAAGTGTGGAAAACTTTCAAGTGATGGGGAATCTATCATACTCTCACAAAATATTTACAAATGGGTAATTACCTTCACTAAATATAACTTGCATGTTTGTAACAATGTTTGACAAAAAAAAAAATCTATCTGTTTTTATTTGATTGTTTCCAGATACTGGAAGTTAAGTGATATGAACTTCTTAGCAAGAGAAATCCTCTCTACCTGTAGAAAGAACAGACAAAGAAATATTTTGCTAAAACCAAATGCTTCCAAAACATTTGAGGTATGGTCATGTACAGCAAGATTGTTAGGATTCCATGTCAGTTATGTGTTTAACTAGAGTGACCAGGGAAAGATGTGAATCTGTTCACTAAAATGAAATACAAGGGTAGAAAAGGCTACACTGAATCTGACCCTAACACTCCAGATGGAGTTACTTTAGACAGTAGCTAAGAAAGGAGAGATAAGAGCATTTACTATCCTCTGCTACAGTAACAGAAGCAAGGATAGGAACTTGCAAAACCTTGCTTGTGCAAGACCAAAAAAGAAACAGTAAATCCTTAGCAATCTCCAAAACCTTCCCAACTTTGGAATAAAGGACTTAGTGGATAGTCTTAAGGATAGTGAGAATTCACAATCCGAATACAAACTACTTTTTTCTCATAGAACAAAGTGGAAGAAAGAGCTCCTTCTTCCTTAAAACTGTACTTTCATGTTAATAGGTAGTGCTCCTACAGTTTTTCCTTCGTGGTAGAAAATGGGGTTGATGAAAGCCATGCTATTTCTATGTGCAATGATAAATAACCTGAGTAGAAGATAACATCAATGAGCATTTCTTTTTGTTCAGGAGTCGAATTACTTAATTTCTTTTGGTGGGGTTGGGCATGGTGATGTTTCTCTTGTTTTAGGGTTTGTGGATTTTTCTTTTTAACATGCCTAATAAAATTTTAACTTTCATGTTATAATTTCTCTTTTTTTCTTCTGTTTTATCCTACAACTTTCACAAGACATCATGAGTACACCTAATAATAATTTTCTTATTTTAACATTTTTCTCTTTTAGTATCTTTTCAAAGATATTCCTGACCTTGTGAATATGATTGAGTGTATCAACATCTTGATGGATATTCTTTTATAAAGTATGAAAATCTACTGATACGGGAGAAGATTGACAGAACTGTAAAGATAAGAAAGGGACTCCAAATCATCCTTAAAGCCAGTAATTATGTTTAAAGAAAAAAAGGTGAAAGAACAGTTACATGAGTAATGAATCAAAGAGATTTTAATGAAGTATTACCAATTTTTAAATCAGGAAGAAATTTCCTACATATCCTGATGCCTTAATTCTGATCAGCTGCAGGCCAACAGTATGATTTCTGTATCTAGACATACATTTATAATGCTAATAAAAACATTACTGCAAATAAAGATTGAAAGCTGAAGCAAAGCAAAACCATTTACCTTCATAAAGCTGACTCCTTTTTTCACTTGCTAGATGCTTTATGCCAGCATTATGAAACTATTGTTGCATCTATGCAAATGTAGATGTTTCCTTTCATCAAATATTCTATTCTCTGGGTAAAAAGAGAAAACAAGAGACAGTAAGTGAATAAAAGCTTTAAATAGTTCAGAAGTTGTGCTAAATTCAGAAAGGTCAACATGCTTGTCTGAAGCTTAGCTGAAGTGTACAAATCCTAGTGTCTCAAAATGCAGGCAAGAGCTCTTATGAGGTCCAGCAGACACTGGTGCTGCACATCCCATCTGGAAACAATGTAGGCTGGAGTATCACTGCTTTGCACCACATGTAACAGCTTATCCCTGCAAAGATGAAGCAAAGAAAGTGAAATGCTAGAGGATTAGAGCATTTCAGCACCTTCTTTTGCACACAAGGTAATGAACTTTTGAGACTTACTTAGTTTGGTCTCATCCCAGCAGCTTTACTGATGTCTAGAGAATACTTGCCTTCCTCAAGGGCAATATAGATACTGAAGGTAGCAAATGAGGCATCTTAGAAAACTTCCTTGATTTAAGTCCAAAATATATAGGACTAGTGAGCCTTTGGGTTTTTAATTTCTCCCAGGTGAAGATTGGCCAGCTAACAGGTCCTAGAAATTTATAATCTAATAATCTGATAACTATACTATCTGCAATTTTGATGGTCTCCAAAGTAAGGTCAGAGCTTGTACACAGGATGCAATCCCAGACTGTTCATTGTTAGCCCTCTAACCATCATATCTCTAGTCATGGCATCATGCAAGGTGATTGTATCAGTCAGTTACTGTAGTAGCTGTCTTTGGGCCAAACTTGAGAATTAATGGGGTTTAAACAGTTACTACGTGTCAGCTAACTTGCAATAAGTCTCTGTTTGTCTGAATCACAGAATGACTGAAGTTGAAAGGGACCTCTGGAAGTGATCTAGTCCAACTCCTCTGCTGAGGCAGGGCCACCTCAAGCCAGTTGCCCAAAACCTTATCCTGATGGCTTTTGAATATCTCCAAGGAAGAAGATTGCAACCACCCTGGAAAACTTATTACAGCGCTCAGTCACCCTCACAGTAAAATAGTGGGTTTTGAAGTTCAGGTCTATGATTCAGTTTGTGCCTCTGGTCCTGTCAATAAAAGAGGGTAAATCTTAAGGCCTACAGTAAGCCAAGCAGATGGAAGCTAATTCATATATTCCATTCTAGTGTCCAACTGAAGTGTGTAGTACATGATAGTTGATGGCACATTCTTGTCCACTCCCCTCTCCAACACTCACCCAGAGAACTGTCAATGCACTACAGGACACATAAGATTGCTCCAATCCGTATCCTGTTTTGGTCTTATAGTTTGCTGGGAGCTCCCTACAGCCATGGAAAAGGCTTGCACCTTTTTTTCCCAAGGTAGCCAAAGGCTAGGCCACATAGGAGCTCCTAGCACCAGTCAAGGCATACAGATCATAACAGGAAAAACACTTCTCATAACCCATGTTACAGTGAGATTGGTGACATGGTTGGGCCAGGATGGATGTCTCCTGTCTGTCAGGAGACACATAAGCCTAGGAGAGCCCCAGGCAAGGTGGCAAGGGTTACTGCATGGCAATAGAGGGTGGCTGCTATAGCTGAATTCCTCAACAATAACATGACCAGAGAATGGCATACATCTATCCTGTCTTTCCTCTACCACTCAGCTGGAGAGTGTTCCAACTTTTTATGTTGACCTAAAGATAAGGAAACAAACATAGCACTAGTCTGTATCCTGTTATAGTTCTACAAGTCACTTGGAGCTCCCTCGACAAAGTGCACTACTCACTATCTGTGTATCTCATCATGGTTCTACAGATAGCTGGAAGCTCCTCACAGCCACGGAGAAAGGAAGTTTGGCATCCACCATCTCTGTACATCATTATTGTCCTGTAAGCAGCTGGAAGCAGTTACCATAGACAAAGGGAACTCCACACCACTCACAGTCTTTTTAACCCATCATGCTTCTACAGGCAGCTGGAAGCTCTCCAAAACTGTGTATCACAATCCCTTGTTGGGTTGAATAATTTGGTAGAGATTAAACCCTCTTGCTTTCCAAGACAATTCTAGGTGACTGGGATTAACTCCCAAGTGATGTTCAAGTAAATAGGTTATTGTGACCAGGTTTTGTGTATTTCTCTGAAACAGGATTAAGACTCATAACAGAGTCAAGTGCCAAGTCAATTTATTTGGCCCACAAAGAGAAGGGAGAGAGAGAAAAGAGAGGGAAAAAAAAAAAAAAAAAAAGAGAAAGTTCCAACCTCTACAACCGAGGTTCTGCAGTGTCCTGTCAGTCCAATGTTTTCTTAACTCTGGTGGGGAAAATGTTCCATCCCCATTGCATATTCAGTATGTTCCCAGAGCTATTTTGTATACCCATGTCTCCCATTCAGTGGTGGGGTGCATGTCCAGTACCGTCACTAGCCATTCTTTGAAAGATCTGGAGGGTCTCAGCTACACCATTTGCTGTCCTTGAGGACCTTGTCACACTCAGCCTTCAGCTAATGCAAAGAACTGGGGCTAGATGCTCCAAGAGGACAGGAAAGGTATATGTTCCTGACAGGTAAAACTTCCTGGTTGTCAAGATGGTGAGAGTGTGGTGGTTGAATTGTCCCACTAGCCATGTTGAAGCATACTTCTAGTCCCTTACACCGTGAACAAAGGGAACTCCATGTCACCTACCATTTCTGTGTTAAACTTACCTCAGAATAAATATTGATATTCATGGAGGTTGTTTTTTTTTTTCTGGTGAAAAGGCTAGAAGGATTGTCAAGATCTTCTTGCTGGGAACCCAGTGATAAGAGTGTGTGAATGGTTCAAAGCAGCACCAGGGAAGAATTAGACTGGACATTAAAGCATTGCTTTATGGAGAGGGTGGTCACACACTGAAACAGCCTTTTTAGGTTTAGGGAGGCAATCAGTGTCCCATGCCTAATAGGGTTTAGGAGGCATTTGTTCAGTGCCCTTAATATGATTTGACTTTTGATCAGCCCTGAAATGGTCATGCAGTTGGGCTAGATGATCATTGTAGGTCCCTTCCAACTGAAATACTCTATTCTATTAGTTCCATCTTAGTAAGGAAGCTGAACATTATGTTCAGTTTTAGATCAGAAAAGGAAAAAAATCCTCATCATAAATCCAGATAATATATGAAAACAATACTTGTCCAGAATATCTATGGGGTGTATTCTTTAAAACACAGTGTCAAATTTAAACCAAGGACAGCTTGTCCTGATGCAAAAGAGTATAAGAATGCCAATATAATAAAATTGTGGGTTTTTTACATAAGGTGAAAATCAGATCAAATACAGTAATGGCCTAATAGTATAGTCACACTAACTTTCACCTGTAGCTGCAGTATTTAATTCAGTGTTGGACAGCTCCATAGTATTCTTTTTACCAGTCATCTATTAATTTACTAGATTAAATAGGATGTATTTTCTTTAAATGCTATCATATAAAATTAAAGAAAATATTAGAAATATATTACTGGTATCAGGTTTGTTGGATTTTTCTTTATATTATGAAAAATAAGGAATGGAGGAAATGCTACAAAATGGAGGATTTTTGGTTTTTTTACTTACTACACAAAGTTTCTAAGAACTATTTTGTTTTGTAATCACAGAATCACAGAATCTTACGGGTTGGAAAGAACCTCAAAAGATTACATAGTCCAATCCCCCTACCACAGTAGGACCACCTAGGTCACACAGGAACTTGTCCAGGTAGATTTTGAATGTCTCCAGGGAAGGAGACTCCACAACCCGTATGAGCAGCCTGTTCCAGTGCTCTGTCACCCTCACAGTGAAGAAATTCTTCCTCATATTTCTTTGGAACCTCTTGTGTTCTATGTTTTACCCATTTCCCCTTGTCCTATCATTGGACTTCATTGAGAACAGCCTGGCTCCATCTTTCTGACACCCACCATTTACATATTTTAAACATTATTGAGGTCATCCCTCAGTCTCTTCTTCTCCAAGCTAAAGAGCCCCAGCTCCCTCAGCTTTTCATTATAAGGGAGATGCTCCATTCCCTTAATAATCTTTGTGACCCTGCACTAAACTCCCTCCAGCAGTTCCCTGTCCTTCTTGTACTGAGGAGCCCAGAACTGGACACAATATTCCAGATGCAGTCTCATGAGGGCAGAGTAGAGGGGGAAGTGAACTTCACTTGACCTACTGCCCACACCTCTTCTCATATACCCCAGGACGCCTGAGATTTCTTCCAGATAAATAAAATAACAATGTACATTTAAGTTAATGTTAGTTCTGTCAGATTAATTTATTTTATCCAAAGATAAAAATGTAATTATTATAGGAAACAGCTTTTAAAAGCTCTTCAAGTGCAATCTGCCTCCGCAAATATTTTAACACCTCAGAATTAGGAGTCATTACTGCTTCTGACCCAGTGAGTTACACAATTGCATCAGGAAAGCTAAAAGTATCAACGGACAGTATTTACCTCCTAGAATTAAGATGCAATATTTTTCAGATGTCATAGACTTTAATCAAGACTCTGGGAGAAAAAAAGAAAGATTATTTCTTTTACCTGTGCTTCTCACAATCTGAGGACTTCCCCAGGACTTTTTCTGTAAGAAAAGGACAGTTTATTTGCTTTAGAGAGAAATTATAGATGAAAACTCAAAATGAAGATGGAAATCCTCTTTGAGTCTAAAGCAAATCAGCAGAAGTTTTGTCTAAATGGGATATGATTTTTCACTCCTTTTGTTCCATTTCTGCTCTTTGATTTCCTGACTGTAATTTTTTACAGTATACTGTTAAGAAAATTACTTCCATTTTATAGGTACTTTATTATTCTTTAGAAGACTGGACAAGAAACCTGGGCAATTCACCAGTGAGGCAGTCAGTGTCAAGACTGGGAAGATCAGCTAAGACTAAAGTGTTGGTGCTCATCATCACAGCCGATGCATATAGCATCTGGCTCTTGAAGCAGCTGTGGTGCCCCCAGCTACCACCATGCAGTGGGAATCTGGACAGACACTGCCATGGGGCCTAAGCTTCCCATTTTGTGAATGCAGCACTGGAAACTTGATCTACTAAATAAAGGAATAGTTTTTCCCTTGACTCTAGCAGAATCAGTTCAGAATATACAATGTTTCTTTTAATATCATACAGGAATAATAGAAGCATCAAGAAGAATAACTGGTCAATTGCATTATATTTAAATCTTATTTTAAGTCAGTCCAAAGCTGAACATTGATTTGCAGTATCATAAGCAAAATCATTTGTTGTTGTACCAAAAAGTTTTTAGCATGTCTAAAGGAATTATATCAACAGTTTTCAATTTAAATTTCTAAGATTCTCTCAGAAGTCTGTTTGCTTTATGATACTGCTAAATAGATATGCTCTATTTAGATTCAATCAAAAAGAAAAATAAAATGCTTAAATATATTTATAAATGTTGCAACTTCTCTGTATCTTCCTTTTCCTTCAGAAGACTGAATTCTGTCATATTGAGTATTAAAAGTTGTTTTCTCTCTGTTGAACAGTGAAATCTACAGGCAGAAATGGGTAGGTTTTAAATAGTTTCATTATACTAGACATCCTTCAGAACTGAGTCCTAATTATTAACACAGATTTTTTTTTTTCTAGAAAATGCCTATAACCTTTTCAGTATTGTCATACTGAGTCCTGCAGTGACAGCAGCAGATGAGAATGAATTTTTTTATCCTCCTTAACTTCTTAATCTTAATCTGTGGTATCTACAGTTAGGGTCAAGACTTGCGCTCACAGAGATGATGGGTTCTCTTAAGAATGAGATTGAAATCATTGTCACATGCAGTAGAGTTTGCCAAATATACTAATATTTGTTATCTGATAGTTCCTACTACCTCAATCGTTGACATGAAATAAATTGGAACAGGAATAGATTAGGCAAATAAGGAAATTGGCCTTATATCAGAAAAGAGATTTTTAGAGGGAGACAAATTTTGTTTCTGATATCATAAGAGAATGGAAAAAATACATAGATCTGTCATATATATAAATAGAATTCTGGGGAAGAAAAATGAGGATACATCTGTAAATGCAATAATTTTGTTGAACACAATTACATTTCTTTTTCTTTCAATTAGACACAGATAAGTTTAGTAGAATCATCAGCAACACCAGGCCTAACGGTAACTGTGCTTATATTTTACACACTAGTGTATGCTATTTCCATACCTTAATTAGGATTTGTCACACATTCTGTGATCTGGAAAGTGGTTGCAGGCACTTCCTGTAATGAAATTATTTCATTTTTAAACAGTACTTCCATTCAACATTCTGTAGCATGTGATAACTAGTTTTATACAGGTTCCTATTTTCTACAGAGAGAAAGCAAAAGGCTGATTACCAGGTGAAGATTTCTATGACAGCTCTGACAAAATGTTTTCACAGATAAACTTCAACAAGTAATTTTCCTGATTCAAATGAGAAATAAAAAGAATGAGGCTACAGGTCTGAGTAGATGCATAATAATAACAGGAGAACTCTTATTTCTCATCCTAGAATATAGGTTGCTTTGTGGCACACTTCCAGAGACAAAGAAATCTGTGCTTTTAGGTAAACTGTGAAATCAAAAGTTTCAGGACAATTAAACTGTGGCATGGACAACCTCAAACCTCATACCTCTTCTAGCAATGTGTATGAAAATATTATGTGACTACAAGATTTTTCTTGTATCTTCATCCTTCCTTAACATCTATTGGTTGTGTTTAATGGTTGGGAAAATTGAGCTTCTAATATTTCTTGATATGTAATTTTATTACAATCAGAAAAAGTCAATTCATAGTGCCCCACACTATTACCAAATATTTTAATTATCGTTTATTTAAAATATTAATTATCTAATTACCTATTGTACAGTGTGTGTAGTGGTTTTGGCTTAGGCCAGGTTTTTCAGTAGCAGGAGGCCTAAAGGAGTGGCTTCTTTAAACAGAGAGAGTTGCCAGAAGCTTCCCCTGACAGGGTTAGAGCCAGTGAATTTTAAGCTGGACCCTGCACCTGACCCCGGCCTGGCCGATTAATGATGGAGGTAAGGCCTCTGTGAATAAAATATTTGAGCAGAAGTTGTTGTGCAGTTACAGAACTGCAGCAGCAACAGGGAGAGAGAATGTAAAAACATCTCTGCAGACACCAAGGTCAGTGAAGAAGGAGCGGGAGGAGGGTGCCCAGGCACCGAGAAGAAGGCTCCCCTGCGATATGTGGTGAGGACCATGGTGAAGCAGGTTGTCCCCCTGCAGTCCATGGAGGACCACCGGGAAGCAGAGATCCACTCGCAGCCCGTGGGGGAGGTGCTCACGCCGGAGCGGGTGGATGCCTGAGGGAGGCCGTGACTCCGTAAGAAGTTCATCCTGGAGCAAGTTCCTGGCAGGACCTGGGAGTCCGTGGGGGAGGTGCCCACGCCGGAGCAGGTTTGCTGGCAGGACTTGTGATCCCGTGAGGGGACCCAGGCTGGACCAGTCTGTCCCTGAAGGACTGTCTCTCCCGGTGGATGACCCACGCTGGGCAGCGTGTGTGGGAGCTGCCCCGTGGGAGGGCCCATGCCGGAGCAGTTTGTGAGGAGCTGCAGCCCATGGGAAGGACCCACGCTGGAGAAGTTCATGAGGGACTGTCTCCCGTGGGGAGGGACCCCACAGTGTAGCAGTGGGAAGGGTGAGGAGGCCTCCCCCTGAGAAGCAGCAGCAGTGGCAAAGTCCATGTGTAATGAGCTGACCGCAACCCCCATTCCTCATCCCCCACGCCACTGGGGGGGGAAGGAAAAGGAATCTTGGGATTTGGAGGGGTCGGAGGGAGGTGTTTTAAGACGGTTTTATTTCTTGTCTCCCTGCTTTTATTGCTTCTTTTAATAAATCAAACCTTCTTCTCCCTAAGTTGAGTCTGTTTTGCCTGTGATGTTAATTACCGAGTGATCTCTCCGTCCTTATCTCAACTCACAAGCAGTTTGTTATATTCCTCTCTCTCTCTCCTGTCCAGCTTAGGAGGGGGAGTAATATTATGACTGGGTGGATATTGGGCTAAACCACTACAGTGTGACAAATAATAGCTTTGTAATCATTTCCAATAATTTAAATATGTTTAATTGTAATAATCTAATTTGTTGCCTAGAGCTCTACACAACAGTATCTAGAGAAAATAAAAAAAAAGTTAAAACCTTTAGTCTTTTTTTTTTTTTGCTTACAATGAAAATTTGAAATAATTCATTAGGAAAATTTAAAACTATTTAAAAAATTGTATTATCCATATTCCAAGACTTTTTACCTTATAGTTTCTTTTGAATCTGTGAAATTAGAGGTAAACCTTTTTTCTTTCTCTGTCAAAAAAAGTCCCCAAAACCTAAACAAAAGCACCTCCGATAGATAAATACATTTGCCTCACTGAACTTCTGCAGCTTCTCACAATAAATCATTTACAATGCAGTTTACATGAAACTCTTTTTGAGCTGTTTCGTTTTTCATATCTTAACATATGATTTCTCTATTGTCATGGTTTGACATGACAGCCTTTTCTGGTAAGGGGGAAGGGGCTGTAAAGATGGCGCCTGTAAGAAGTTGTTTGCAACTCTCCCCAGCTCTGAGAAAAACCCACGTCTCGGGCTGAGCCAATTAGACGCCTCCACGATCACTTTTTTAAGAAGACGCCGGAAAAGGAGGTTGCTTTCCTCCATCTTTTTCCTGCTTCTTCCTTCTGTCCCTTCTTCTTCTTCTGGCTAGTGGTGCTGCAAGGAGTAGGAACAGTGAGAGAAATGGCCATGCGGACTCCAAGGCCAGTGATGAAGGAGAGGAAGAGGTGTACCAGAGCAGAGACTCCCCTGCATTCTNTTCCTCTCTAAGTCGAGTACTGGAGTTTGTTTTGCCCGGAACCGTAATTGGCATTAAGCCTTCCTTGTCCTTGTTTTAATCCACAACAACCTTGCTTATCTTTTTACTCCCATTTCGCTGGGGCCTCCACCATCGTAACGAAGGTGGGGGTGAATGGGAGCACCGAGCAAGGGACTGTCGTGGTGCTGCTGTGCTAGGTGGGCCAAACCACGACATCTATAGAAATGATTATTCAGTGAAAGAAAGCAAGCCTGTTCTCTTTTAGCTCCCCTGTCTATCTCACAACAGAATAAACATGAAATCACCTGAGGCTTGGGAGTTACAGATGGCCTGTCTGTACAGAAAAAAAAGCCAAGAAACATTATCTGGACAGAAGTTTCAGTAGCTTTTCCAAGTTTTGAAATCTATATCTGCAATAAATAATTTTTATTTCAGCTAATATTCACAGAGCAATGATCCGCAAAACTTTCTAAAAATGTTAAGTAGGGGTTTCATTGTGTTTGGCAGTGGGGTATAACTGATGTTAATAACCTTCTCAATAGTAATTTATAACTGTATTGTTATTAATTTTGTTTTGTGTTAATCAGTTATTGTGTACAGTGGATGTTTGGCACCATTGTAACCAGACTAGCACAACAAATTTTAATTAACTGTCAAGGTTCTTAATTAGATTAAAAATATTGTTTTACTTCCTTCATGGGATGTACACCTCCTAATAACCATTGAGTTGGGTTTTTTTCACATTTTTAAAAGAGTCTCAATAAATCCTTTTAAAAAAAAATATCACATCTGTTACCAAGGAAGAGCAGACTTTTGTTTGGCCATGCAGGGAAATGATACAAAAAAAAGGAGATGCTGTTTCATGCATAGTTAAATGCATTGAGAATCAAAGTTTAATTTTAGACTATTGCTTAATCAAAATTTATATTTCAAATCAGTTGGTTGCAGTTTATGTTAATGAAAGAGTACTTACTAAAAACTGGGATTTTATGTAGCTGAGAAGTCATTTTGTCTATGTCATAAATGGAGGGCAAGGCAAAATCACCAATTAAACTTTGAATTGCCTGTTTTCTGGTCCATTGCCTTAAACACAAAATCATTCTTCTATATTCAATTCTAGATAATAAAGAAAAGATATAACATGGATTTTTTAAGCTTCATTTCCAATGATTTGTCTGTAACCACAGTACAATTTTATTGAGTTTCTTTCTTAGGCAGCATTCTTTATCACAATTGGTTTTCAAGTTAATAGATCTTTCATATGGAGTGAGAACTGTTTTTTTTTTTAAAAAAAAACAAAAAAAATCAGAAAACCCACAACAAAACTGGTATAGATTATTCAGAATCGCCTCAGTAATTAATAGATATATTAATAGTCATAGCTGTTCATCATATATTTCCTTTTTTTGATTGGGTAAGTGAACACAGTTATCAAAACTTTTCCAAGAGGCATACATGCCTATATATATTCCAAATTGATTTTGCACAGTGAACAATGGCATCATGTCCAAAACAAAAATGATGACAATTTTTTGCCAGTGAGCTAATTAGATAGAACTCTTGTAGAAAGTGGATCATAAGTTTCGTTTGCAATACATTTAAGATTTCACACTTGCACACGCAATCTTAAAGTTTCCTGGATATAATGCTCACATAGATCTTCAATTTCAAAAATCAATTGTATGTAGTGGTTATACTAGTGTGTAATAATAATATAAGTATTTACTGGGGAAAGTCAATGAAGTACTACCTGAAGTTGGCAAAACATGGAAAGCTGTGAAGTGATAAAGCTAAGTTTGAGTACTTCTGTTTTATTTGCATATAAAAAGCAAGAATGCTGTTGTCCTGGTTTTGACCAGCCAACAATGAAGCACCATGACAGTCTCTTGTTCTCTGCCTCACATCAACCCCTGGTCTCTTGGATGGCGGAGGCCCCAGTGGGATGGGAGAAAAAAAAAAATCAAAAAAACCAATGACATTGTGGATCAAGACAAGGGCAGTGAAGGCGCACTGAAAATTATTGTTCTGGACAAAACAGTCTCCACTACTCGACTACTCGACTACTCAAGGAAAGTAAGGAAAGTTTATTCTACTATCTACAAGAAACAGAATAGAGCAAAAAGCAAAAACAGGGCAGGATGATGAGAAAAATACAACTAGTACTGTAAGATCTCCCTCCTCCATCGCTCCATTCTTCCTGGGCTCAGATCACTGCTCCCAATATCTCTACCTTCGCCCCTTCAACGACACGATGGGGCAGGGAATGGGGGATGTGGTCAGTCTCTCACAAAGGGCTCAGAAGCCTCAGAGAGAAGCCTCAGAGACTTCTCTCTTCTCGAAGGAGGACAACTCCTTGCATTCTTCCCCTGCTCCAATAAGGAGTACTTCCCATGGGACATAATCGCTACCCTTGGCATGAGGTCTTTTAAGAAGTGCAAATGAATCTCTGCTTCACCATTACTCTCCACAGGCTGCAGGGGACTCTCTGCTCCAGCACATCTGCTCCTCTCTTCCCTCAGTGACCTTGAGGTCCACATGTTCACTCCTCTCTCTCTTCCAACTCCTTGTACTACCACTAGCCAGAAAAGAAAACAAAACAAAACAAAACAAAACAAAAACAGCAGGAAGGAAAAGGAAACACCCTCCTCTTCCAGCTTCTTCTTAAAAAATGATCATGGAAGTGTCTAACTGCTTCAGTCCCAGAAGTGGGTCTGGCTCAGATCTGGGGAGAGCTTTGAGCAACTTATGACAGGAGTCACCTTTACAGTCCCTTCCCCGTTACCAGGAATGACTCCACAAAAAACCATGACACTGTGGTGTGAACTGAAGTGGTCCTTTCTCAAGTACCTCAAACAGTTGAGGTAGAAAATTAATTTCTCCATAACTTAAGTGTTTATTCCAATCTCCAAATTCTTCAAAATACATAACTGAGTCAGCAGTTAACGCTATCAGGTATCAGCATCCCATTTGGTATTTCCCAGTGATTGAAATTCCTTTTCACATCACAAATAAAAAAGATTTCGCATGCTATGAACGCAATATGAGTAATGAACCCCACTCTCCACCACAACTTCTTTCACAATCGTTGCTGTTTTATGCAAAGACTTTGCAGTGAGGGTGAGGGAGCCCTGGCATAGACTGCCCAGGAAGGTTGTGGTGGCTTCTTATCTGGAGGTTTTCAAAACCCACCTGGATGTTTTCCTATGTGACCTGAGCTAGGTGGACCTGCTTTAGCAGGGAGGTTGGACTATATGATCTCTAGACGTCCCTTCCAACACCTACTGTTCTGTGATTCTGTGATCAGCTCCAGAGGTCTAATACGATGTATCAATCAAAATCTTCAGACTACTTGAGACATAGTTCAAGTAAACTTTCAAAACAGAAACCAAAAGCATGTTGATCCACAAGTGTCTCAGCATGGCTTGTTTGTACAAGTTTCAAGATTAATTTTCAATGACGTTATCCTTTGTGGAATATAGTAATTGCTGTAAACATAAGTACAGAAAACTGCCATGTTTAAAAAAGTGAAATGCCTCTATCAATAACTGTTATTTATATTTTTAATATAATTGCATGTTAAAACACTCACTAGTATTTTTGTTTTTAACGACTCCAAGTAGTCATGATCCAGGCTATAACAAATGTTATTTTTTGTCTCATTTTAATACTGTTTATGCATTCAATATTAAGAAACATGATGTCTTGTCAAGAAAATAGATTTTTGTCACACTATTCTGTTTTTACCATTACAGGAGAGCTTTTTGTCCTTATTGGTCAAGATTTTCCAAAGTCCTGAGTAATGACAGGATGTCTAAAAATGATGGTAGAAGAAGATTAACATCTACAGAAAGTGACAGAGACTGTTAAAAGGCAACCAATCTTTCTGTCCACTTCCTGAATCTGAGATAACACTAGTGTAAACTCATGAACACATGAACTAGATGCACTTTTAATCAATATCTGGAACTCAAGTTTTGATTTGTAGATTAAAATTAAAATAAAGAAATATGGCTAAATAATATTACTTAGACTTCCCTGAAATCTTAAAATCTTAAGAGTAGTAAACCATATTTTTTTTACTATAATACAGAAGTAAGAAAAAATCTAAATACAATTGATCCCATTTACATCTATCCAACACATTACAATGACAGCAGACTTGATGGATTTTATATTCAGAAATTGTTAACAGAAGAATTGGTAATCAGTTTTATCTCATGGGTCCAAAGTCTTATGCTCAAAGTATAGAACATAAGAGCTCATTGTATTTGACTAACTCAGCATAGTAGATATATCTGATAAAAGTTTTCATCATAATTTAATAAAAATAGAAATAAATTTTATTATGGTTCAATTACAATCAAGAAAAATTAGACTTTTGAACTACTCTGCTTTCTCTAATGTCAGAACAGTACATAGAAAACAATATAAGAAGACTAATTGTTCTGTCTGTTAGATCATTAGTAGTCTATCAATTTGCATTTGTCCCAATTATTTGGTGGAAAACATGTACAAATTTATTGTCATAATTTTTTTCTGCAAAACTATCATCCCTTTTTTCTCCAGTTAAAAGTTATCTATTTATAGCTGGAGAGGAGCAGTAATATATTTCAAGGAAATCAATATTAACTTAGATTATCTTTGATAAGCGCCAATTTAAAGAGCTTTACCAACATTTAAGAAACAATTTAATCTGTTTTGAGCAATGAGTTCTTATGTGAAAGCTAAAGCCTTCACTATAATAGATGTCATTTATGCTTATGAAGTAATTCATCTTGTTCAAACATTCTTTTCTTTGTGCTTCTAATATAAAGACTTGTGTCAACATTTATCGTTAGGCCTGAATATTTTTGGTTATGGTTTAAGGTATACTATTAAAGCTCTTCAGAATGACTAACCATCAGTTGTTTATAGAAAAAGTCTCAAATCAATTGGCTCAATTAAACTTTTTCTATCTTAAATTACAATTTATAGTTGATTTAGAAACACATGGGTTCAGTTATGATGTGATCAATATAAATTACAGAAAGATAATTATGACTCTTAAATAATAGGAGCAAGCTTCTTCAGTTTTTAAATACGTTTCTATTGCATAGCTAATAGTAATAAGCAAGCCTTATTTTTCTTTTTCCTGTCAATTGATTCTGAGGAATCCTTTATATTTTCAGGAAAGTAAAATGTGTATTATTTCTTATCTCTGCACTTTGACAGCCCACTTTGAAAGTGAATCAAAGAAATAAAACGAAATGCATATCCTGGATTTATTTTTCTAAGAAAAAGATGACAGAAAAATCCATGTACCAATGTAATCCTATATCAACTTTTTCCTTTTTTAACTTTATCTCAGTAAAATGAGTTTCATCAAAAGAAATAATAGTGGCAAGACAAGGAAGCTTCCCCACCTGCATAAATGAGACAGGTGGAAATACCTAGTGTTGTGAGTAAACAAAAATATTCTCTTTTTGATAATGAAAGCTGCATTTAGGAGGAGATAGATGCCTCCTTTCTCAGTAGTTGAATTGATTTGCACTAGTGAAGGCTAAATAGGTAACTGCTTTCTCAACGTTTAGCCTAGAGGTGTCTTGCATCCCCTTGTGCAATCCAAGGGACACAGTTTCACAGTTTCTGACCTAGAGCAACCTCCAAGAGCTCTCTACTGGTTTCTGGAATACATGTGGGTATATACTCTATCTCTACCCATAGATGCAACCTTAAAATATTCCCTACAAGAAAAGGCTTTGTTTTAAGATTATCCCAGTTAAACTGACAGCAATTAATTTTATTAGTAGAACTATAGTACTACTGGGCTTCATGAGGCCTCAAGTTTGTAGGTTATAGTTTCTCCTAGTACAAGTTATAAAATCAGTTTTACCTGGCCCAAAATTTACTGATAGAATCTTGACACTATTTCAAATTTTTCTTTTTCTAACTCATGCCCATAGCTCAAAACTTCAAAATGCAACCAGTGTGTTTTTTAAAAAAAGAAATATTCCTATACTTTAAATGCCTAAATGAGGAAAAAGCTTATCATTTGAGGCATTGAATAACCATTTCACCTTATGCATTACAACTAGCAAATATTTATACATATTTTCCCTATTATTATATTTCTAGATACATACACATATAAAATATTGTCCAAAAATCTACATCTATTTGTCTCCCATCAATAAAGGAAGAAAATTTTTTTACAACAAGCTGAGAGAAAGGATTAACCTCCATTCCAGATGAAGTTTTTTGATAGGCAGAGCCCAATCCTCAATTTGCTCTTCCCTTAACAAAAACACTCCTTCTTCTCACCATCCCAAATGAAGTGAGTTTGCCTATTTTGTCTCTAACAAAAGGTATCACAGAAATAAAACTCTTATCAATGAAACAAGTACCACCTTCTTTTCCAGTCCAAATCTGCAATAGGAGCTGATAATAGACCTATTTGTGCTTTTGAGGGCTAAATTTGGTTTGAAATATGACATTATTTCAGAAAAAAAAATCTTAGAAATCAGAAATGGGCAAATCTTACTAGGTCGCTTTGGTAACAATCCCTTTATAGTGATTCCTTTTATGATTGTTTTTTTTTTCTGCATTTTTTTACTCCTAAATATATATTTTTCTTTTCTACCTTCTTTTATTAAAATAGTTTCAATAAATTCAATTTATAAAAGGTATTTTTTTAATTCACTGAAGTTTGTGTCTTTTCCTAGTGGAAATACTGAGTTAAAAATACAACCATTTCAGAAAGGGGATTTACAGCTTTCTAACTCTGAGATTGCTGAAAATATTGGGAATGGAGTCTCTGAAATAAAAAATAACTGGTTTACTTATACCAGTGAACACATTGGCACAAGCTGGTGAAGTCGTAGACTGGTGTTAGTCTTGTCAAATGTTACAGCTTTCAGGGAAAATAGTAAAAGCTGCTTCCCTATGACAGATTTTAGCTTCTTCCTCTCTGTCTCTGCTATTTTCATTTCATTATACCTTATGTGAATTCTTACATTTTTATATCATCAGTATGCTTAAAATTTTTAATACTTTATAAATTGCATAAAATCATTACCCAAAGAAAAATATGGAGAGATTTTGATTAAAATCAAAGTTAAAATTTTAAAGAATAATTATTGTGATGCTTTTTATTTTTCCTGACATGGCGTGTTTTCTTTAATCAATCACAAAACAATCCATAGTAGCCCTTCCTAGGAAGCAGAAATGATGAGTATGTTACATCAAAGATTCCTAGTTACTGTTGTTAAAAACAGTTATGACATAGAAGTCATGTTTCAGCTGTCCAGTCTTGTAATTCCTATACTTTGTTCCAGGACACATAATTCAGAGTACTTTTACAAGTAGCATAATTAATAAAAAATCCCTACCAGGAAGCCATTCCTTAACAACACAATAGAAATGTCTTGCAATTTCCATAACTAACAAATATAAATGCCACAAATATATCAAGTGTGAAAAAACACTGAAATGTCAGTTTATACATATAGGTGTTCAACCTCATTTATATTCTCCTGAGCTACATCACAATCAAGTGCGTCCAAGTTTCCCTCCCTGCACGAAGCACGCAGTAATTGTACAGCAAAACTTAACACATTTTTTTCATCTCTGGAATGTTTATCCTGTGAGGATGATGGGGCACTGAAACAGACTGCCCAGATGAATTGATGAGTCTCCTTCTCTGGGGACGTTCAAAAGCTGCCTGGATGAGTTCCTGTGTGACCTACTCTAGGTGGTTCTGCTCTGGTAGGGGGTTGGACTAGATGGTCTTTCTAGGTCTCTTCCAACCCTTAAGATTCTGTGAATCTGTGAAATACAAATAGTGTAAACAGTACAATGACAACACTGGAAGGAAGCATCTTTTCCTTTTCAAACTACAAACAAAATGTTTAGCTTTTCCTCCCATGTAATGAGAAACAAAAAAGTTTGAATGGCATTGGATAAGACAGGTACCTTCATAGTTGAAAGTGCTGGATACTCTGCATCATGGTTTTTCAAAAGCTCTTCTTTTAAAAATAGAATGGAAAAAACATGCCAAGTTTTCTTACTGTTTCAAAATCGCTAACTACCAACTACTTTTATGACTTTTATTACACAAATGTTATAAATGGTCATTTTGACTTAGTTCCTACAGTCAGCTTGCTCACTGCTCTGCAGTTGGATGGGGAGAGAATTGAAAGAGTGAAGTGAGAAAAGTTCTGGGTTAAGACAGATGAACAGGGAAAGTAAAAGCTACATGCACAAGCAAAGCAAGAAATTTATTCACTATTTCCCATCAGCAGGAAGACATAAAGCCATTTACAGCAAAACAGGACTGCGTCACACATCTTTTGGAAATAGAAGTATTATTATGGTATATAGTATGATTGAACCAAAAGTGATTCATCAGAAAGAGCAAGGGAAATATGCATAGAGCTGTATCTGATTCTCCTGTAAGATGCAGGAAAGAAAATAGTAAAGATCCATATTTTTTTTTGGTATAACCTCATTTGCAAAACAGGACACTAGTCATTTTATTTGCAATAGATAGTAGAATTGAATGTTTTTAATGTCAAAGTTGCTTAGATACATAGCTCTACTTAAATCAATATGAATTAAGCATCTAAAAACATTGTTTGTAATCTGCGCCTATGGTGCTTGTTTATCAGAAAAATCAGGAGAGATTTAGTATGCATGGCTTGTTTCCCTGAAGGTTGAGCAAGAGCTGTGGTCAGCCAGCATTAGAAACTACTCAAGTGGATAAACAACTTTCACAGATTTGAGCTTCTGTAGTGGACTCAGGCATTTGCACATAAGGACAACTCTTCTGTACTGATCAGTGATCCTCACCTATTTCAATGGCAACAAGCTTCCTATGGGATTTACTGTGTTATTGCATTGCCATCTGTGCTGGTGTCATGTTGTGGAAAGGTCTTAAAATATAGACAGGAATTATGGTGACACTAATTTTTACAGGAAATATTGCCTGGCTGATAGCATTTGGCTATGCTCTCGTCTTCCACATCTTCATCTGCTCTAAAAATCAAGGAACATCCATCACACTAACAGTAAGTGGCTTTAAGGTACTGTCATAGACACTGAGTTCTCTCCAAAATAAGAAAAGCAAGTTTTGTCAATTAGAGAAAAAAAGGTTTTTCTTAATTGGGAGTTGGTTGGTTGGTTGGTTGGTTGGTTGGTTGGTTGGTTGGTTGGTTGGGGCTTTTTTTTCAGTTACTTTCTTAACTACTAATTGACTAATCCATTTAGGGTGAGGAGGAGCAATAAGATATGGTGATTTTGACATCTTGTGTTAATAGAAAGTTCAACAATTTCAGTATCACTATGACACAGTTTAACTGTTTGATTAGTCCCTTCTCTTTACCATTGAGTACAAGGTATCAACAGCTCATCAACAAATCACTCCAATTTCCAGGAACATCGCAGTAAAAGGAGCTAAAGATCACTTTTTTCAATTCTGATGTTATTTTCAAGGTGACACAGTGCTTGTGATTCTCATGAGAGATTTGTATGCTTTGTGATACTTCCAATTTGATATAAAAGTAAGGAAGATAGGAAAAAGAGAAAGATAAAGAAGATAGTCTATAAAAATACTTTACATAGGAATACTTCATAAAGATTTTTTTTAAAAAATTAAGATATATTCTATTTTATAATATTTTTACAAGATCTTAAAATGAAAGAAAAAAAAGGAGGTTATAAATAAATTCTTGACAAGCATGGAAATAAAAAGCAATGGTGAAAAAAACACCAAATAAAACTCCAACAGCAGGAATGTATAACAATTTTCTATACTGTAAACACTGCATCTTCCTTTTAGTGCATTTTTAATCCACTCCATCCTCAGAGTGTACCATGGTATCCAATAATGTGATGAAGCAGGAGGAGAGCTTAGTAAAGCCCAGCTGTTCTAGGTTTCTTAATTTCTAAAAATGACTGAAATTGTAGAGCCAGGGCTATGCTGAAGGCAAAGAGACAAAGCCTTCTTTGCTCTGCAAAGCCATCTGCCATACCCTGGTCTGCAGAACCATTCCAGGTGGTGCACAACCTGGTTAATCCAGCCTCTGTCCACTTGGATACACAAATGAAATATTTATGCTGGGAGGGCTTTTCAAGATTCTTTGCAGAGAACTGTTTGGTTAGTATGTTCTGTGCCATTGCTGTTGATGCAGACACTAAGGCCACAACAGCAGAGTCTTTGTTTTCCTGACCAGTACTGCTCAGGATTGTATTCAAGGGTGTTTTAACATTGATTTGGATGCAGTCTCCAAGAAGAAGCTACATTTAATAACTAATAAAGACCAAAAAGATTGCACTCATATTTCCTTAAGAGCCAGAAAAGCTGTAGCAACACTATTCTACTAGTTTGGTATCTCAATTGTTGAAAAATCAAAGAAAAAAGCCCCCAAGACAATCTATGCTGGATGTTGAGTAAGGTTGCTGATTGGAGCATTACATGGGATAAAGGAAATAAAAAGGGAGATCTTTCATGGAAAAGCAGCTGAAACACAGAATGTGACTCTTAATACCCAAATTTATGGTAAATTCACTAAGATCAATATTTTCTTTAATGAAAAGTGTAGCCTGATAATGTGGTATGATTTGTGGCAGTTCTATAAGATAATTTTTTATGTTAGGAGGTCTAAGGCTATGAATATACAATGAGAATAAATTATGGACTTTTCTGTAGTTCTATTATTACATTATGCTGGAAAATAAGTTGAGCTATAGCCAAAATATTAAATGCAGCATGCCAAGTAAGACATGAAATCGACAAAAGATGTGAAAAAAACAGGAAAGAAAAATAAAAAGGGAAGCCTGAAGAAATCAGAAGGCAGAAAAGAGAGAAATAATCATTCCTTTTTCTCCAAACAATGCCTCAGATTAAATATTGCCAAGTAATATTTAATTATTATTTTTTTCTTTTATCCCATATACCATGATAGTACATGAAAGTAAAATTAATTTGGAGTTTTAGTACTTAATAACACAGAATGAGAGTTAATAAAGTGTTCTGGAATAACAGTGGGCCCTTAAAAATGATTATGTCAATGTTAATAATTTAGTAACTTTAATTGTTCTGCAAAAAGTCACTAACATTATTAGAGTCTTTTGGATTTGATTCTTTCCTTTGAGTAAAAAGCAATAGATCTATTTATGCCTGCTGTCAACTACGTTTTCGAAAATGACCATCTGGATTGAAGAACAATTCTAGCTCTGTGCCCTCTCTAAAACAGAAACTTTCAGGAGCCAAGCAAATGCTGGTGCACCTCTTGGNAATTTGCAAAAAGTCACTAACATGCAAAAAGTCACTAACATTATTAGAGTCTTTTGGATTTGATTCTTTCCTTTGAGTAAAAAGCAATAGATCTATTTATGCCTGCTGTCAACTACGTTTTCGAAAATGACCATCTGGATTGAAGAACAATTCTAGCTCTGTGCCCTCTCTAAAACAGAAACTTTCAGGAGCCAAGCAAATGCTGGTGCACCTCTTGGATTGTAAAGTAGTGATAATATATTTATGTATAATACAGAAACAACCTGGTTTTGATTTTAAACTTCCAGAGTTTACTACCAAATTAATATCTTGAGTATAAAACTTACAAGAATTGTTACTGTTTTCTTTCAAGTTATTTATAGGAGTTCTGGAAGCCAAATTGGGTGCCAGTGTTAGACTAATCTCCTTTCTGAGATCTAAAGCCCAAATAAAATCATCAGAAAATGTGTCACATATAATAAACTTTGAGACTTTATGAGGCCACATCTTTAAATGAAAGTTTTCCCTAAAGGACATTGGAATTTGCTGCCACTTGGTATTCCAATAGTATTAAATATTCTGAATTCCTTTCCAACTTCTATCTCTTATTTTTGGTGACTTCATACATTAAAAATCAAAATATATCTATTAGCATGCAACAAGTAATGGCAATAGCAACCTCTACTGGTTTTTATTGTCTTACTTTTTGCAAATGTGATTAGTGACTTCCAAACACAAGTTTCCAAATAAATAATGGCAAACTGTCTGAAACTCTAACCTATGCTGTTTCCCTTTATGGAAGCAAATCACATTATTGAGCAAAATATGTTACTTCTAGCATTACAAAATGCCAAAAAATAGAACTATTATGTGAGAAAAGATATAGCCAAACAATACTTTCAGTCTGATACCATAGTGAAATTTTAAGAGCTCATTTGTGAAAATTTTCACTTTTACTAAAATAATGCCTTCCTGAACTGAATCACAAAATCAATGGCCTCTTGCTTTTCATGAATTTGGAAAAGTATTGGACATAAGTCTCAAAGTTATACTGGACATAACTCTCAAAGACTGCCAGCTGTATCAAACAGACTGCAATTTAATGTGCTTCAATAGGCAGAAAATAAGTGTCTAAATTAGCTAGTACCAGTATACACTTTTTAAATTTAAGAGATTAAAAATAACAAAATCTATTTTGTTTCCTTATAGCAAGTTCCCATGTTAAATCTTAACACAGGCAGAAGTGAAAAATATCCTGCAACCAGTGAAGATCTGAATATAAAGTTGTTTAAAAATATACCTGAAATAAATGAACACAGCTGCCAGAATTTTTGCCATCAAAAAATTCCCCATTTTGTACACCACTTCACTATCCTTTGCTCGTTATAGCCTTCAATGTCTTTTCTTTTTTCCCTTTGTTCTTTATTTGTAGAGGTAAGCATGCAGGTTCAGGCAATACATAACAAATTTTCTAAATATCTTGAAAAAAGGTTAAACTGAACATTGTAACCAACGTTTCAGTCTGTTCTCCCTAGTAACAAGCAATAGAACAAGAGGAAACAGCCTCAAGTTGCACCAGAGGAGGTTCAAGCTGGATATTAGGAGGAAATTCTTTACTTTATTTGGTTTTAAGTTTCACTGCAGTTTTCAGACTCCAAGTCACGAAGTGAAATCTCTGCATATTCATGACAAAGATCTGTTAGGCCAACAACACTGCAAGCAGGCATTTATTAGTTTCCTTAATGATATTCTTCACCAATTACTTTTTTAATTTTCTTTCCTGTAACTACTACTGCCATCTTTCCCATATCTCACAACACTACTAGACATCCAGACATCTCTCTGAATATCTGCTTTCATTATTCTGAAAAATTTAGACTACTTCAAGAGTCTTGAGTTACAGGGCTACAGAAGCCTTGGCTGCAACAAATAGTCCTGGGAGTCTTTTTAGACAAGTTCGACATAAGCCAATAATTTACCCCTGTGACAAAGAAAGCTAACAGAATCCTGCATACAAGGATGCATTAAGCAGAGCATCAGGAGTGAACAGAAGTGATCCTTCCCCTGTGCACAGCCCTGGTGAAAAGCATTCACTATTCTAGATCCCCAGTGCTGAAGACACACACTAGAGCACACACTGTGAAGAGTCAGAAAGTTGACTGAGCAGCTGAAGTAGTTTTCATATGAGGAGAGGCTGAAGAGAGTTGACACTGTTTAGCCTGGAGAAAGTTCAGGAAGAATCACATCAGTGTATATAAGTATCTGTTGAGGGGTGGTTCCCAGAGACAGGACAAGAGGCAATGGGCACAAACTATAGTTCAGAAAATTCTGATGAAACATTAGAAAAAAACATCTTTATTCCTATGAAGGCGATAAAACACTGGCACAGGTTGCCCATAGAGGTTGCCGAACCTCCCACAAGTATTAAAACAAGGGCTCTAGGAATTGCTCTAGGAACCCTTGTTTTGAGTGCAGGGATTGGACTACACAGTTTGCAAACATCCCCTCCTACTTACCTCAGCTATTCTGAGATTTTTGTGATATTTAGTTCAGACAGATAACCACTGAACAAAACTTGAATACTACTGAGACATAAGTGACAAATTCACATATTTCCATGTTGCACAGCATCATCTGTACTCATTCTGTTTGGGTCTCAAATGCAGTGATATGTCAATGCTCTTTAAACAATGTATGCAAGCAGGGATACCAAGATGTTCAGGGGACTTGAACATCTACCTTACAAGGAAAGACTGTGGGAAATGGAGCTGTTTAGTCTAGAGAAGAGGAGACTGAGGGGGAAATCTCAGTAATATTTACAAATATCTAAACGCTGGATATCAGGAGGTTGGGACAACCCTTTTTTCTATTATAGCTAGCAACAGGACAAGGGGTAATGGGATGAAGATGGAACACAAAAAGTTCCATTTAAACATAAGAAAAAACTATTTCACTGTAAGGGTGACAGAGCACTGGAATAGGCTGCCCAGGGAGGTTGTGGAGTCTCCTTCCTTGGAGGTCTTCAAGACCTGCCTGGACATGTTCCTATGTGACCTGATCTAGGAGGACCTGCTTCTACAGGGGGGTTGGACTTGATGATCTCTAAAGGTCCCTTTCAACCGCTACCATTCTGTGATTCTATGATTCTATGAACACTTTGATACAGGATGCAATGCAACAGCTATACTCAGCTATCTAATTTTAATTGTGAAAGAAATAAACCATAGAATCATTTGGGTTGGAAAATACTTTTAAGATCACTGATTCCAACCACTAACCTGACACTGCCAAGACTAAATCATGTCCCTAAACAACTTATCTACACATCTTTAAATTATCTCCAGACTGTTGTCTCAGTTTCAAACTGTATTGGTTGCCCTTGCACCACTAATCCCTTAAAGTCAGAGTATCTGTAGCAATTAAGCAGTCTTTCACCATAACTAGTGAGAAGGGTAGTTTCATGCAAGGATTGAATCCTATCCTAAATTCCTACATAGAATAAGCAAAATTAATCACTTTTCAGAAGTGCTTTTCTCATTTACCTATGAAACCAATCTCAAATTAGTATCCACATTGACCACTTTACTTTCTACTATCCATCTGATAAGGTGTATCCTGTCTTCACTCTCCAATGCTTTTAAATAAGACAATAATTCAGGAATATTTTAAAAACTTTCAATAGTTCAGATTAAATATTGCTCATAATCTCAAATGGTAAGATTTCAGGTGCAGTTACATAAGAGTTTTGTCAGAAAATGGAGAAATTATATTCAAGAATTCTAGAGGTCTGTAGGTGTTAGACTATTTCTGAAAATCTACAAAAGTCTGGAAAGCAACTTTTGGCAAAAGATTTAATGAATATAAATGCATCAGAATAAGTGTTAGCTGAATGAGCTGGGTAGATATTTACTCAAAGTAATCATGATGTGAGTCTTAAGCATGACATTCGATGCTCTCAAAAAGAAAAAACTGGAAAATTGAGTTAACAGAAGTGACTAAATTCCAACTTTATATCAAATTTCCATGACATTAAATCAGACCATCTCATAGGTAACCAGTAACTTGGAGAAGGTAAGACAGTTTAAAAGGCCAGATTCTTTGAAAATCAGTCTGCAAACTAGAGTAGAAATAGACTAAATGCATTTAAAGTGGAAAACTTTTAGCTGTCTCTGTGAAAATATCTTCTAGCAAAGGACTAAAGCAAAATTGTCAGGTCAGCAAAGTGAAATACTCAAGAAAGGTGCATTAAGGAGTAATGGATGATAATACAGATAGGAAATAACAAGGTTTTATTCCTTTTATGCCAACAAGTATTAAAAGTGAGTATTTAATTTCAATAGCAAAAGGCATTCAATACATTCTCTTTCAGTATAATCTTGGTTTAGCTGAATGAGATCCTTAGCAAGGGAGGATAATTTTTCAGTTCTGATTTAGATATTCTGAAAAACTATGAAATTTGATGATTTTTTTAGGCATTAACACCAATTAGTATTGAGATTTTATTCTTATATTTCTTATATTCTTATATTTAAGCTTTGCAGAATAAGTGCATTATTCTTGGGCGTTGCTGAAAATTGAAGAATCTTTTAAGAAAACAAATTGCATATATCTTAATAAAGAACACATGGAAAGACATGCAAACATATAACTTTAACATTTCTTAGTAGAGGTTTGATTTATCTACAAATGTGTTATCCAAAGATTCCTTTAAAAACCCTACAAAATATCAGATATATGAAACAACATACAGTAGCTAAGAAAAAAAAAGGATGAGTGCCAGAGCTTACCTGGCTCAGGATCCATGAACAAAACAAGTGCAAACAGTCTACTGCAGTAAGGCACAGAAATGAAATGTACTAGACTTGCAGGAAAAATTCACCCATGAACATAGGTAAATAAGTATTTAAAGGTAGATATTGGTTTGGTTTTATTTATAGTTAAATTACCTGTTAGCTTTAGTCTTGTTCTAGTTTTCCATGAACAGCTATTTCAGTCATTCATTCAGTGGCTTTTCAAACTACAAAAATGTAAGCTATGAAATGACATGCAAACAATAGGCAAGAAATCCCTCTTTGGAATCTGACATCTTGTACTTGTAACTCAGTTGTTTTTTAAAAAATATTTTAGCTAAGTAAATTTTTAGTATTCTACAGTGTTTAGTATTGAAATATCTGCATGTCAACTGGGGAGAGAAAAAAAGTGATTATTATACCAATTATTGTAGCTTAATTGTTCAACACATATGCTCTTCTTATATCTTAACACAAGTCAGCTTTCATTGTTTCCTAGGGTTTTTCTTTAAAATACCTCACAAAGACTACAACATGGATCTATCCACCTTTTCTGGGTAATAAAGGAAACACGAATGTGGAGTGATATCAAGTCTACAGCTTAATACAGGCAGAGATGTTAATAAAACAGGCCTAACTTATAGAACAGGATGCTATTTCATAGTACTTTGAGTCAGGGTGAGCTGATTTTATGCATTTTGTGCTCATATTTTATGAACTGTTGATTGAGTACAATGGTGAAGGTGCAAATTCACAATCAGGCAAAATACTTGTCTCTGTCTTGCTTGTGGAGGATAATTCACCTTTTAAAGTTTGTTTTCGATCTTCTATGATCTAAGGAAAACAAGTTTTAATCCAGGCAGACAGATTATGCATTTTTTTATACACACTCTTTTTAAAAAATCCAGTAGTCATGCCAGTAACAAATGTTGAAAATACACCACTTGTCAGTCTTCTTTTTCTTCTTTGATATATTCTAGATCAAGCCATTTGTAAGACAGGATGTATCTTAATGCATAGTGGTCTATTTTCTGTAGAACATGGAAGTATAAGGCATTGGTCAGAATTTTATAAAGTACATTTGCATAGTTTAAATATGTGCAACATTTTCAGACATGGGAATTTCTTCATGTAGCCAAAGAACATAAGGATATTCACACAATTAAAAAATATATTAATTATTATTAATAATAAATAAATAACTTAATATATATTCCATTGTGAGTTTTTCAATGTGTTTCAATTACTTTTAATGGAAATGCAAAATTATTTTTTAAATTTACCTTGACAGTAAATAAATAAGAAAGATTTTCTAAATATTTGTCAACCATACACAGGCATGTTCATTTATTCTAGTCTCTGTGAAGTTGGAATGGTTAAATAAATTAAGTGTATCACCATGAATAAGATCAGATATAGTAACCTGAAAATAACATAAGTTTGCATAAATCTATCACAAGAAAGATGTTCCCTGTGAAGCTATTAAAGTCTGTTATAAAACAAAGGTTCATAGAACTGAAAATTCTGAGCTAAATTTAAAATAAAGTATAAAAACAAATAAACAAATACAACAACAAAAAAAAAAGAAAATGAAAGCCCATAAATGAAGATTTAAAAAATATTCACATTCACCGAAAACCCCTCAACCAACCAACAAAACCAAGGCACTACATAATACCAAGGTATATTCACTTGAATTCTTTTGTGATTATTTTCCATAAATTGTGTAGATAACTATATTTGAACTTTTTGTATAAAGTATTTTTTCTCAAAAAGGTGAACATTTTTTATGAAATCTAATATAATATTTCCAGACTATGTTAAAAATCGAACAAGGTGTTCCAGTATGATTTATTACTAAACTGTAGTGTCAAAATAAGAATTTTAATATACCTTAGGAAAGTTATTTCTTTTCATGGCATAGCATATCAATGTTTGTTATAGGAGTTATTAGATTTTGTAGAGGGGATTGTAACTCATGAAAAACAAATTATACTGCCTTGATGTTGTGATTTTACCCAGCCAGCAATGAAGAACCACGACAGTTTCTTGCTCGGTGCCCCTCGTCCACCCCCACCTCCCTTAGGACGGTGGAGGCCCCAGTGAAGTGAGAGGAAAAAAGATAAACAAGGATACTGTGGATCAAGACAAGGGCAGGGAGGACTCGCCGCCAGTTACAGTTCTGGGCAAAACGGACTCCACTACTCGACTTAGAGAGGAAAGTAAGGAAAGTTTCTGTCATATTTTTGTACTGACAATAAGAGAAAACAGATTAAATCTTGTGTATATAAGGTGTCACAATAACATCTTGTATGATGTGACATTAGCTTCTTCTCCTGGTTGAGCTTTTTCTTTATTATGATTTTATAACTCAGTATGTGATGACCCTATTTTCCTCTTTGCAAACAAAACCAAAAAAGTAATACCAAAACCAACCAACCAAAAAAAAAAACCTACCATGCAAAAAACCTTAACAAGAGCCCCAAACTAGCTTCTTTTTACTAACATATTTTAGCATAAAAGACTGAGCCAACAAAAACTGCCATAAATTAGACTAAAATCCAGTTAGTTCAATATTTTCAATCTCTAAAAAGTGAGTGCTTGGGGTAAAGAATGGGATAATGGTACTTTGACTCCTGTTTCGTCTTTCATATATTTCTGAAACATGATTTCTCTGTGTCTAGCACACTCAGTGAATTAATTCTGTCAGCAACCCTCCAGCCTTGAATCTTGAAGCTCATGTGAACTTCCCATTGACAATAAACTTTGACTAGGAATTTCATCATCATGATCTGTTGCATGAAAAATAGCTTCATTACTACTAATTTGATTAATCGAGTTCTTTTTTCTACACAGTGATAAATAGCTTTTTCTTTCCTCTTGAGCCTAATTTTGTGTTTCTTTTCACCTTTAGTTTTTTTCCTCCTCTTCTAATTCCTGAAGTTGTTCTTTGCATAGAGGTAATTCCAAGGCCTATTGTTGATCCTTGTTGTGCTGCTCTGTACCTTTTTCCATTCCACTCTATTCATTTTGAGATGAAGGGTCAAAACTGTAACAGAGGTCAAACTGACAAAATTCTTCTGTTTTAAAACTTCGTGCTTTCAGTTTTGTTCCCCAATAACTATTGAATGTTATGTTTATTTGTAAATGAAACCATATCATCGTCCTGAGAGATTTATCTTGAATGGCAATGGTCTGCTGTGTATGAAAGGATAAACACATTTCTTAAGATATTTTTTGTTGTTTGCTTTTAAATCAGTATTTTTTAAATATACAGTCCCAGCATTTCCTAGATCCCATCCTAAATCTAGAGTTTGCTCTAGATCTTCTCTCATCTTTACTACACTCATATTTTCTTGCCTTTTCTTAAAGACAGCCAAGTGCAATTTTGTGTATAAAAGTAAAAAAAATTAAACTATCTGCTCTCTTTTTACCAAAATGCTATGTACATATAAATCCAAGGTTTTACCTTTTACTATCCTCCATAAGATAAGCACCTCCTGATTTTCAATACAATTGGAAAAAGTACTAACAGTTTTTCAGATGAACTCCCTGGGTTTTTGCAAGTGGCACGGTAGCAAACTGAATATATATATCACTCACTTGTGAAAGCAAGTTAAGAGCTCATGATGGTAGCCAGGAGCAGTAATAAAAACGTGAAATCCCATGGCTATGCAGAACTATTTCTATTTCGGCACAGAAAAAGAAGTCATTCATTTGACAATTGTGTATACTCCCATGGGCTGCAAAATACCGCAAGTGCCTCCATGACTCTGTGGGAGAGATCTGAACACAGGCTGGCAAATCTGCTGAAAAAGGAATACATTTCAAGGGAGACTATGCAGCACTCAATGTGCTGAAGATAACTTCATGCGTGAGTGAGTCTGAATAAGCAGTCAAAAATTCGATCTCATCACGGGAACTGAGCCAACAAGACCAGTAGAGTAGTTCAAATTCTGTTTCTTTGACATATTATTGCAATAAGACATCTATCCTTGGAAAATGATTTTGCAGATTTTTTATGAAAAATACATCTCAGTTCTGTCAGTGTTCAGCTGACAACTAGATGACCACAAGCCTTTCAAACTTCTGGCATAAATACATGTTTTCATGCAAGTACAAGCTATAACTGTCAGTTGTGGACCTTCATAAGTGAAAGAGCTCAGGACTGTCTCCTATTCCTGCCTAGGAGTCAGAAAAATAACAAACCATGACTAAAATAATTACATCATCAAAAAATACATGAAAACCATCACACTGTACTTGTGGGGGGGAAAAAAAAGAAAAGTCTGAAAAGCGATAGAAGGTCTATACGTGTTTTGTCTGGGATAGAGTTATTTTCTTCATAGTAGCTTGTGTGGTGCTGTGTTTTGGATTTGTGACCTGAACAGTGTTGATGAAACAGAACCATTTTGGAAAAGATCTTTGTTGTAGCAGCATTTATAATAAAAAATAAACCAAGTAATACTAAGCGTTTTTAGCTTTTTTTTAGCTTTATCTTTATAAATGAGTTCTGCTCTGGTTTTGGCTAGAATGAAGTCAGTTTTCTTTGTAGCAGCTTGCACAGGGATATTCGGATTTGTGACCAAAATGGTGCTGATAATGCAGGGATATTTTAGCTTAGCAGGGGTGTTGTTTAGCAGTTCTTACACAGAGTCAAGGCCTTTTCTGCTTTTCACTCTGCTTCTGCTTCTCCACCAGGGAGTAGGCTGGAGGTACAAAAGAAGCTGTGAGGGGACATAGTTGGAACAGCAAACTCCAATGGACCAAAGGCATATCCCCACATCATTTTAAATTCGTTGTCAGCAACAAAAGCTGAAGGAAGAAGGAAGTGAGAGTGTTCAGAATTAAAGTATCTTCCCAATAACTGTTACAGATAATAGAGCCCTGCTTTCCTGGATTTGCTGGACACCTGCCTGCTGATGTATAGCAGTGAATTTCTTGTCTTGCTTTTTGTGTGTTTACAGCTTTTGGTTCATCTACTAAACTATCTTTTTCTCAACCCATGAGTTTCTTTTGCCTTTCCAGTTTTCTACTCTGTCCTTCTGTGGAAGGAGAGAGAAAGCAGCTGTGTGAGCCTGAGCTGCCTACTAGAGTTAAACCGTGACAGAAGTGTCAACATTTTTCATTTACTTATATAGTCACAAAAATATATAAATCAGCTAAGATCTCCCTTTTAAAGAGTCCTTGTAAAATTATAAATACTTTAATATACATAATAAAATAATTAAGGGGATAAATAAGGGGGTAAAACAAGGTCCACTAGAGTTGAGCCTAAGAGTGGCAAGCCAGTGCCAGGGGTGAATACTACATGATTGGCTTCATTCTTGAGATGTCTTAACACTAATGCATGCAGCATGGGAAATAAACTGGAAGAGCTGTAAGTCTTCTGTATGGGCAAGGGATTATGATCTGGTGGCTATTACAGAGACAGAGTGGGACAGCTCATGTGACTGGAATGTGGTCATGGATGGCTACTTGAGAGAGTAGCTGGAATGTACTGAATTCTGTCCAGGATAGGATGAGGGGCAAGTTGAGAGATTGTGGGTTAGAATTAAGGGGTAGGCTAGTTGTGTGCCACTGTAGTGGGTGTCTTACAGGACACCTGATCAGGCTGGAGAAGTTAGTGAGGCCTTCTACAGGCAGCTGGGAGCAGCCTCAAAATCTCACGCCCAGGTTCTCATGGGGGATTTCAACTACAAAACACCTGCTGGAAAGCCTACATAGCTAGTCACAGTCCAGGAGGTTCCTTCCGTGCATTGATGATAACTTCTTGATGCAAATGGTGGATGTGTCAACTAGGAGATGAGCAGTACTGGATCTTGTACTCATAGAATCACAAAATCTTAAGGGTTGGAAGGGACCTCGACAGATCTAGTCCAATCCCCCTGCCAGAGCAGGACCACCTCAAGTAGTTCACACAGGAACTCATCCAGGAAGGTTTTGAATGTCTCCAGAGAAGGAGACTCCACAACCCATCTGGGCAGCCTGTTCCACTGCTCCCTCACCCTCACAGTAAAATAGGGTTTTCTTATATTTAAATGGAACTTTTTGTTCTGCAGTTTCATCTCATTACCCCTTGTCCTGTTGCTAGCTACAAAAGAAAAAAGGGATGCCCTAACCTCCTGAAACCCACATAAACAAGTAGGGTCTAGTTGAAGCTGTAAAGGTTGAGGGCAGGTGGGGTTCAGGATCCTGTGCAGTAGCAACAGAATACCAAGCAGAATCACAACCCTGGACTTTAGTAGAGCCAAATTTGGCCTTTTCAAGCTATTACTAGGAGACATCTCATGGGACAGGGTACTGGAGGATAAAGAGGCTAAAGGTCTCTATTCAAAGATCACTTTTTCCAAACTCAGGATCAGAGCATCCCAGTAGGTAAGAAATCATGAAAGGGAGACTGGAGACCTGCATGGTTAAATAGGGAACTGTTGGACAAACTCAAGTGGAGAAGAGAGAATGAAAAAAAAAACAAAATGTAAAGGATTAGAAGCTGGAAGTGTACAAATTGAAATTAAAATCCTACTAAAAGATTATTTTCAAACTCAAACTCAGGAAGACAAAAAAGTTTCTTTTAATTTAATATTTTTTTCAGATTCAGAGTTTTATTGAGTGAGAAACAACCCCTCTCCCCTATTTTTAGAGAAATTAGTTATTACTAAGTAATTCTGGCAAAGCATTCTATTTTTACAACATACTAGATCTCCTCAAATACTCACAGAAATATGTATACAGAAAGTATGGCTGTCTGGAAGATAATCTTCAATACCTGTTCAGCTATGTTGTTCCTTTTTTCTATAACGGTTCTTGCACAGCTAACCTCTATTATTAAACACACAATTGAGTTGAGATAGATCAGGACAAATTCACTGTCAGGGATCGTTGAGAGTCTAGACTTATTTTCAAACATAGTACAATTTCAATTTTTATATATATATATTTCCATTATACTGAAAGAATATATTCTGTATATGATTTCAGATATAACCAATTGAAACTATGAGGTTGGGGTTTTTTTAATTTACCAAAAGTGCATGCCATTACAATGTTAAAGCATCACAGCATTCAATGTCACAAACCATTATAATGATTGAACACAATTTCAAAGTTTGCTTAGTGACTCATTTCTTTCTGATTTTTTGAGAATCATTAGGCTGTAAATATTAACAGGAAGCATTGACCAGATCTGAACAATACCCCAAGACTACTGTCCAGAAAAGATCTACACAACCAGCATGAGTAAATTAAGGTTGACATTTAGTTAGCTTAGGAAAGCACAGCAAACTCCAATTGCCACTATATTTTCCCTCTAACAGTCCTTGTTGAAAAGATATTCAGGGCAAGAATGAGATGAAAGAAGAGAGGACAGTGCACTGACCAAGATAAAATTTATGTTCTCATGTCTAAGTTATTCCTCTTGTTTTTTAATATTTTCTGCTGCCTTGAGAAAAGTACATATTGTTCTTTCCCTTTGAGGTCAGTAGTAGTTTTACATACATAACGCTTAGCTCCCAGAGATCATTAATTAGGGTACAAAACACAAAACCCAAAAAAACTGCTTTGATGGTGTTCATTAACCTAAGGAATAAGATTAGGTCAGTGTTTAAACTAACACAACAATAACAATAGATTTTAGATTCACATCAGTACTACATATTTAAACCTCAGGGAAGAAATGTCATGGTCTACTTGTGCAACTGCGAAAGCTGGTCTCCTCAAGCTATATTTTGAATAACTGTCACAGAAGAGCAAAAGCTTCTTCAGAGCCTTAAGGTCCCAGACTGTTTAGTCTATCACGATGGTAAAAACTCTGAGGAGATTTTCTATGTGAAACACATTTTTAAAGCTATAGCTACATGATATTTCATGATTTTGTACATAAATATAATTCAATTTTTATCTTTATGTCAGCAAAATTGCTGACATTGTTGAATCACGTATTTTAAATAAAACTTCAGCTATCCAAAGGAAAACAGAAAAATTACAACAGTATGACCTCCAAAAAAAAATCAAGCTTCATTTTTCACATTAAAAACTGATATATATAAGTTACTGAAGAATTTAATTTAAATATAATTTAACAATTTCAACATGATCTTTTTTTATCAAGCATCTCTAAAACATTTATCGCACGTAGCATTTAAAAGATTCCATTAGCTAACCATATTTGGACCGAAAACTCATTTCAAGGACAGTGCTTTGGAACACAGGGTAAATTAAAACATATATATTTCATGATAAAGAGTGAAACTATATTCTATACACAAAAGCCTGCAAAATTACATTAGTTCTAGAAATGCAATAAGATCTTAGACGATGAAACCCAGAAGCAAGATGTGAAACTTATTACTTCATATTTCAGTGGTTTCTCTTGCAACCGGCATCAGAATTCCTTTCTAACTCAAGAAACAAGCAGCTCCTCCTTCTGGCCTAATCACGTTTCTGTGCTTTAGACAGCAATCAGGTAGACATGGAAGGACAGCTGAAAAGATTCAGATTAAATATTCAGTGTTCATTCTAAGGTAGAACTCAAGTTTATTGTCTTTTGAAGGTTGAGAATCGAGATAAAGGAATGGCAAGTACTAAATCCAGAGTATATTTCCATTCTCCAAATCAAACCCTTTCTGCTTCTCAAAGAACATTTGACAAAAACATCTATATATAATTTCAGAAAAACTTTTTGAAATTAAAATTGCAGTTATTTCTGACAGAAAAACATTTAAAATAGTACTATTAATTAAAAAAAAAGTTCCTTTGAAGATCAGATTATACTATTAGCTTGTTAGGTTAGCTACATTTTTCTGCTCTGGCTAATAGACAACAATTTATCTCCTGAAGTAAATAAGTTTCCTTCTCTTATCTGAGTTATTATTCCAGTTCCTGATTTCAGGCTGGACAAACAAGTAATGCATTAACCTAGCTGAGATTATTTCATCTGATGGTGGCCTTGCCGCATGCACATTTTTAATTTCTCTTTTCTTTGGTGATTCTGTTTCCAATAGCATCTGCTGGCATATTACTTGTAAATATCTTCAGGCCTGCAACTATCTAGCAACATGGTGTTATATGTAAGCCTGGGGTTACATGTGACCGTAACATCATAGAATATCTCAAGTAGGAAGACACACATAAGGATCATCAGTTCAACTCACTGCTCCACTCAGGAATACCTAAAACTAAACCATGTAACTAAGAGCCTTGTCCAGATGATTCTTGAACTGTGACAGGCTTGGTACCATGATCACTTCCCTGAGGATTCTGTGCCAGTGACCAATTACCCTCTCAAGTGACGAACATTTTCCTAATGGCCAACCTGAACTTTCCCTTACCTGCTTGTTTTTATAAAAACAAACAAACAAACAAACAAAACCCTCCCAAACCCCTCAAATCTTGAAAACAACTCCCCCAAATCATACAAACCCTCAAAACCCACAAAACTATTTCACTTACATTTGATTACTACAAATAAGATGCACATAATCTATATATACGTATGAACGTTGACAAGTAATGACAGAAACCACACAACACATATACACATGATTAGTTACAGATACAAATTCTGTTTAGCCATATACATTTTCCAGAATATAAACATCCTTTGACAATACATAATAGTTTGCAAACAGATTTTCCTCCTATGGCTGCTTCAGCATATAAACACTTGTAAGTATGGAGCCCTCCTTTTTCTAAACCAAGTAGTACAAGAAGGTAATACACTCAACATACGGAAGAACACCACCTCTCGGTCCACATTCCTTCCTGGTTTTTGAAGTGCCAATTTCCCACCACTAAGTATGTTTGAAGATATATCTTATTCAGACACAGGAACAACTCTGTACAATGGTACAGTCCTGGTAATGTGTTTTGTTTCTTTGTTGAAAAAAATATAGTTAGATGCTGTGTTCTAATCTCAACGGGTTACTAATTTACACAATGAAATGCCCAGAAGATGACTAATCAGATTACAAATTCTGCTCCCCTTGGGATGTATTTATAAACACACATTTCTTTCAAGGCAACAGTTCTATGCCATATGGAAGCCACTGCAATCACCTGCAGTGCACAATTACAACTAAAACCATAGTTGTGGGAAGCTGTGAGCAGCCACAGCTGGAGGCAATTGTAAGCAGCTATTCACAGTCAGAACCTGCCTGCCTTCCCACTCCTTCTTCGAGGATAGCCATATAAAACAAACAGGGTAGAAAGAAAAACAAATAATTTACTTCTAGTATCATATTGCCTGCATTGATCATTACCATATCTCTCAGTGGAAAGACATTCAATATTCTTAGCAAAATATTCTCCATCCAAACAAAGGCATTGACCAAGGTATGGATCACTCTTGTCCAACAGTACTGGAAATGGCTGAGGCAAGTTAGAAAGGTCTGTACCAGCCTGAGGCACAACAGACCTGCCAATGTATATGACTTCACTATATAACCAGGTAAAGCTTAATAGCACACCAGACGGAAATAACATGGGTCAGAAGCATAAACACATGAACAAGAAATATAACTTAAAAGTAAACCAAATCTGGATAATGAGCTACCAAGCAAATAAATACAAAGGTAACCATCAAAGACTGATGGACCGCACAGAATCATTATTTGCCATTTGCAAATCCAAATCAAATCCATACTTAGTAAATAAATAACTGAGCAAGTGGAATGCCTTGAAAAATGAAAGTGGCAGATTTAGAAGTCAGAAATGCGAGATAAAAAGAGTTAGGACAGAAAAAACAGCAAACTTGTTGAACTCAGTAACAAGAGATTTTATTGCAGGAAGAATTTGAAATTTACTATTTACAAAGAAGACAGGAATGGCAGCAATTTTTGAAGTCCATAAATGTACATGCAGATTCAGATAATTCATGTAATAGAAGTTAAACAAACTGGAGTTTTAGAGTAAGACATGAAGCTAGACACCAAGTCTAGATTCTATAGGCTATTTCACTCTGACTTCTTAGTTTCTTTCACTGGGTAATCTGAAATTGTAAGATATGGAATTTTACAGGTAAAATGGACAACTCTTTCTAAGCGCTTCCAGTTCTTACAGAATCATTCAGGAAATAAACTGAAAAAATCAAGACACTTATAACTTTAAGTCAATTTTACACTCAGAAAAAAACACCCCACTTTTGAAACCATTTACTTTTAGATACTTCTTAAAGCTTCTATACTTTCCATTCAATTAAAAAAAATAATTCCCCAAAACAAACTTTAATACGCAGCTGCAGGTCCTGAGGGAACTGGCAGATGAAGTGGCTCATATGTGAGAAGTGTGGCCGTTTGATGCAATTAACTCTGACTGGAAAAGGGGAAACATAACGCTCATTTTTAAAAGCAAAACAAAGGAAGACTTGTGTCTGGCAAGGTGACAGAGCAGATTCTCCTGGAAACTCTGCTAAAGCATGTGCAAAATGAGGTGATAGTGGAGCCATGTTGACTGTCACTAAAGGGCAAATCGTTCCTGACAGGTTTGGTGGCCTTCTATGATGCGATTACAGCATTGGCAGCTAAGGGAAGAGTTAATGACACCATCTACCTGGACTTGTGCAAATCATTTGACACTGATCTGTATGACATCGTCTCTAAATTGCAAAGACATGAATTTGATGGATAGACCACTTAGAGGATAAGGAATTGGCTGGATGACCACACTCAGAGTTGTGGTCAATGGCTCAATGTTAAAGTGGAGACCAGTGACAAGTGGTGTTCCTCAAGGGTTAATATTGGGACTACAACTGTTTATCCTCTTTGTTGGTGACATAGGCAGTGGAATTGAGTGCACTCTCAGCAAGTTTGCTGATGATACCAAGCTGTGTGATGTGGTCAACATGCTGGAGGGAAGGGATACCATCCAGAGGGATCTAATATTTTTTTAATTATTTTAAAGCAATATAACTTTAAGGAACACAGTATAAATGATCAGTTTGGTGCAAGAAAATCGTTTAAGAACAAAAGCATCAGTGAGATGTGTTATGCAAATGGTTAATATCAGGTTAATAGATTACAGGAGTGAGATACCAATAAAAAATATTTCACCTTTTGTTATAAATTTTCACTTAATGAAAATGTATTCTTCCATTATGAAGTCTGATAATATAAATAAAGACAAAATTAAAACTGCTATAGCAACCAATAAAATAAAGTTAGATTATTTACAAAAGGAGAATACTATAGTTAGATGTAATATATTAAGCTTCATTAGACTTCTGAACAGTTTTCATGATGCTACAATATTCATTGAGACTCAAGAAAAACAAATTCAATGACTTCTATATAGCTGCGAAAACATGAATAAATCTTATTCATTACAAAGATAGCAGAGCAGAAAAAAATTAATAGGAATTCGGTTTGTTACCAATGTTCATTAACAGCGAGTACACAAAGGAAAATCTATATAAATGATCGTAACTGAAAAAATGTAATTATGTCCTGCTGAGCTATATGATAATGGTGTGTCAAGCCATCAATTCAGACAATTAAATCTGCAAGACAGCAAAAAAACATCCCATAAAACCCCAATACAAAACCAACAACAGATACAATCTGTTGGTCTATGCTCCTTTTGCCTGGAAGAATAGTTTAAAAAAAAATGCAACTACGAAAGCATGAAAATACAGACGACTACATTGAAAGCTCAACAGCATATGAAAATTAGGAGTCTGTTTGCTCCAAATGCATCAATTCAGACAAGGTCAGGAAATTATAATACAATTTTCTTTCTCCATAATGCTGCATCCATAGAAGGTAGCAAGAATTTTATCAAACCACCTTGTAAGCAGACAAAAAGAAAAAAAATTGCAAGAATAACAAAAAAACAAAACAAAACAAACAAAAAAAAACCCAAAAAATCATGCTGTGGAAAGTAGATAATTCTATCAAATTTCTTAGAATTATGTGACTGTTACCAAAATGAAACAAAAAACAAATCTACAACTGAAGAACAGAAGCTATTTTTCTCTGGAATCACTAATACTAAAGTTCACTGCATGTACTATCCACATTCATATCTGTTCATTTGACTGCATATCATGTTTAGACAAAGTATACATTTAAACTGAGATGATATATTTGAATTAGTAGGTAGATTCATAAATTACTTACTAGAATGACAATGACTAGTGGGACAATTTCTAGAACTCCACTCTGGAAAGAAAATGTGTGTTCTTTTTCTTCTAAAACCGCCTTCAGTGGCCAAGATGTTTCTGATCTACCACATAACTGTGAGGATGTGATCAAAGGAAACAATAAAATCTTCAGAAAATTCATTTCTTACCTCTTAGTTATGTTTGCTAGCATTGAATTGCTTTAGTATTTAGTTTGTTATTCTCTAGTAAAACATTCATGCTGCTTTGCATAGGTGGGAAAATATGAACAATAGGCACAGCTGAAAGTTCTGTCTATGAAAATTATTTAAACTCAGTTTAGTGCACAGTTTTTGAGAGCTTCATTGATTCTTAAACCTTAATTATTGATCAATGGAGAATGTGAAATACCAACAAACAAAAAAAGCTTTTCAATGATCTTGAAGAAACAGATCTCAATATATTTACAATGTATATGTAAATTTTATAAACAGAAAAATTTGGATAGCTTGCAGCTGAGTGAAACAGGAACTATTTTTATTTTCATAATCTCAATAATATTTCTGTAATCTAATATCTAATACATGGACATTTTCATTTCAGTGCAATTATGTCAATAATTTAAAATAATTTAAAGTCATGTATTTTAAGGATGGCATGTGAGAAAATATAAGTCTCTCCCTAGCTTACACTTATTCTCATAATATTTATGATGTTGACTGTTAGAAGATCAAATTATAATCTCAGTTTTGCAAGAAGTGCCTTATTTTCATCAAGTTCAGAACAATATATGGTTTGTTTTATTTTAGTCACTACAATCTTCTAACCAGAAAAGAAGACAAAACCAACATGACTGTATCTAGAATAATTTTTGAAAGTATGATCTGGAGAAGAAGACAGCAAAGCACAACTGATGTTGGAGTGAGACTTAAGCAGCGGGCTGATGTAGGTCTCGATTATACTTAGAAAAAGATTCAAGGTCAGTCTTGTTCCCACATATGTAGGCCCAGAAACAGATGCCTTGTTGCACCATCTAATTTAGAAAATCCACGTTACTTATATTATACGTTATACTATAAACTATGCAAACAGACAAACTGATGATAAGTGTACAATTATTCACTTACCAAGTTGCCAGATGAATAATATCTTTGCCAATACACAGATCCCACAATCATTATGGCTTAGTAGCCTGACTATACCTAGCAAAGAATAGTTTACTCTTAATCTTTCTCATATTATGTTCTGAAATAATGTTGGAGGAATGAAATTGTACCATCACAAAAAATAATTGCTAACCTTAAGCTGTTTAAGTCAGGAATATCAACTAGTGGACCCCATGGTGAGCACCCATGATTTTTACTTCACTAAATGATACAGAGGCCACATGGTCCCTTTGGATATACTTGCAGCCAAAAACAGGTTGGTGACAAAAAATAAAAACTAACATGAAAGATCATGTTGAATTAAAACACATTTGTGCCATATAGTATCAAATTCATAACTCAGATTCAGGATATGTCAAGTCAAATCAAGTCACAAGATATCTCCATTGCAAGGCCTTGTGTTCAACTGTACTTTGTATTGTATGTTTCTGTAGACAATTACTTGAAAATCTTTTCAGATTTACATAAGATACTCATTATATATCTCTATAAAGACACAAAACTACCTTGTCATCACTAGGTTCTTTAAGTATCTTATACTCCATATCTGTCTTGCAAGCATATAATAAAACCAACAGCTAATAATGACATAAAGTATTTATTCTGAAAACCAGTAACCTCAGTTCTTTCTAAATCTTACCCTTCCCCTGAATTTGTGCTAACTCTGATTTTCTGTGCCAGAGAACTTCAACTGAATACCCTTAACTAAGCAGAAAATTATGTTAAGGGTTTGTGTTACTGAACTTTATGTACTGGACCCATCCAATACAAAATTTAATTATGTAAAAATTGACTGCCTGCTGCGGTTTGGTCAAATAGTGCAAATAGTCTGGAATTCCTCATTTCCTGGAGTTTTCACAGTTCTTTATGATAAACTAACCTTATGAAAGTGCTTCTAGTCTAAAACATAAGCCTTGATAAAGTACTTTACATTTTTTGACTGTTAGTGAAGATAATTCTTATGTACACTACTTGGAGCAACAATTCATACCAATATTTTATGCAGAGTGAAAAAGTAAAATTTTCAAGATGATGCAGATGTTTGGAGTAACAACAGATGTGTGGAAATACTTACAAGAAAAAAAGAATAATAATTCACTTTTCCTAGTAAATCCCACCAAACAAGGATTTTCTTTCAGCAGAGAAAATCCAAGAAAGTATGTAAAGAAAAATCTCAAATTAATTTATTTACCTGTTTAGTTTTAGTGTTTGCCATAAGAATGGAATGATTTATTCAGAAATATAATCTTTTTACAAAACTTATTTCCAGTGTTGTATACTGGATTTACAGCATGTACTTTTCCAGCAATCTTGTTTCAAAAGGTCATCATAGAAATCTAGCCCTGAGATAGACTATTTACACAGATGAGAACACCACGGGCACTCCTGGACAGTCTATACTTATTGTCAAGGTCACAGTGATGCCGCTGCCTTGGAGAAATACCTTTCCCTAGAGTTTTGTGATGTGTTACCATCATGTTACTATGTAAGTAAGGGCAATAAATGTTAAATGCAGTGGTGCCTATAGGTGTCTGCTGACTAAATCTACAGATTTCACAATAGTTGTGCTTATCTCTTATAGCTAAGATGAAGGGAAACTTTCTAAATAAGGCTATTGCCTGTACAGTGAAGGTTGATGGTATATTTCATTTGAAAGCAGAGTTCACTCATTGAAACATGTTTCAATTTTACAGTGTATCTTGTCTTAGCATTGTATTTACCATTAAAATATGTAGCCTACCTTTCTAAAGGATAAGACTTCCTCAGTAATGCTGGATTTGTCATTTCAATGCTAAGCACAGAATTTTTCAGAGCTGTTGCTCTTTGGGTAGACAGACCTAACTCATGCTCATCACTGCTAATAAGTCTGTGTGGAACAGGGTCATGGTCTCAGCATTTCTGATGCGACACAAAAACATTTTGTTCCCTTGTGCAATCGGCAGAGTCAGCATCTATTCTCAATCCGCAATAACCTAGCAGCAGCAGGATGTGCCCCCATGACCAAAACATGCAATTAACTCCCACTTCACAAGGTTTATAGCTCTGCAGCTCCACTACCTGTGGCTTATTTCAAATGCCACAGCATGATTTTCAAGTGATTTGAGCGACTGACTTGCTATGCAGAGACACACACTTTTTATTTTAAAAAGCATTTCAATAAGGTTAATCAGCTGTCACTGTGTAAATAGTTAGCATAGGTAAATTAGATTACTTTTTAAAATAAGTAGACTGAGTATTCTTTTTGGTTTTTTATGAGTCTTTACTATCTCAAGTGGTTAGTTATTTTTAAGCCTTACTTTAAGGATACGGTTACCCTTATCCTCAAAGGTAACACTGATGATTATCCGTACTGTTTGTAGGTTGATATGCTTTTCAGGACATGACCAGGAAAGGGCAAACAAGCCACTGAGTGACAAAACTTAAACTGGTCATACTTACCTTACAGAAAGTACAAAACCGTCCTTTACAAGTCATCTGTAGCCACTATGATGTGACTACTCAGCTGCAGTAGTAATTTTGATGGAACTACTCTTTTAATTCTCAAGGAAGCATAAATAGTAATTTTCTCTTTACTCATTCACACCTTTATCCCTTCACAGCTGTTGCATCAGGTTTGGCCAAAATCCAAGGCATACCAAATGAAACCCTAATCTTGAGGCCTGTTTATAGGCCGTTGAGAGATAAAAAGAGAATTGTGTAACTAAACCCCACTACTTTGAAAAACAGAAACATCACTCACATATATAGTAAGGATAAGGAAAGTCAGGTTACAGGTAAATATCCCAGTTTTGCTCTGTTTGTCTAGAAAGCCGTGTTTCTGAGAAAAACTGTGTGACCTGATCTAAGTGGACCTGCTTCGGCTGGGAATTGGACTAGATGATCTCTAAAGGTCCCTTCCAACCCCTACCATTCTATGATTCTATGATTCTAGGATTTAAAAAGGCAGTTAGCCTTCTTTAGATGTTACAGGGTTTTTTCTCAACTTTTATTTTTCTTCCCTCTGTAGAGTGAAAGGAAACATATATCTTACAGCTTCAGTTTTCCTACTCTAAATTGGAAATTGATATATTTGATGAATTTCAAAGAAAATAATTATTTGGTATTAAATCAAGTTCTTAATTTATTTTGGTTTTTCCTTTATTACACAATAAAGAGACTGATGCTGATTTGATGCTGATTTGAATAGCAAGATGGTTTAAATCCTCTTGCTCATTTTCAACTTGCTATGGAATCACTTTTGAATTTATGACCTTTATGTGTCCAGTCATACTCCCCCTTTTAATTTGTACACACCAACTCTGTTCCTGGTCTTGTGTAGTCAGTCTTAAATCTTGCACAGTCACATCCTCTTTCACATTCATCTTGGAAGGGTATGACTCTCCAGACCTTTTCTTCAAACCTTTTTTCCTGACTACATTAAAATCTTTTAGTTAACCTATTTTTCTTGCACAGCTAACAGTGAGTGCCTCATATACAGATCTGCCAGTTTAAATTAACTTGTCTTTAAACTTGACTTTGATCTTCTATTTATGAGTTTCTTAATTTTGAAAGTCTCTGCAGTAGAAGTTCAGAGACCATTTAGCCAATATTGTGAATAACTGGTTTGATTATTTGGTAAAAGTCTTACTGTTATCCTTACTCATTTTTATCTTTTAGTGTACACCATATGCTGCCAATGCAGATGTAAAAAAATAAACTACTCCCAATGTTCACCTACTCAAAAGGATTCAGAGTGAAAAAGAAAATAATATTCTACTAGTATGGGAGGTCTTGAACTACATCTCTACATTCTCTATTCACAGCTAAAAGTGCTCATGTCACTCAAAACTCCATGGATTCTCTTCCAGAGCACTATCAGACATTTGTTAAAAGTCAGTGGCCTTAATTGAGAAACCATTTCACTTTACATAGCCTATAACAAGCTTTACCTCTTACATACATGGAATTCCCTCTCCACTCCTCAATTATATACATACATAAACTCAAGTAACCCATAAAAGCTATATGTAAAAGGGAAAGAATGGAGCACTGGTTATCAAAAGTGTAAGGCTTGTCTAAACTTCATTCATTCTGAGACTAAGTCTTCTGCAGTCATAACAACATAGGTAAAAGGTTTACTCAGTTACTGTATTTTTCTAAATTATATTTTACTAAACAATAATTTACTAAACTATATTTTACTAAATTATATTGCAGAAAATGAAAAAGTAATCTCAGGAGAATTTGTCATTTCAAATTGAAAATCATTCTTCCTAGGAGATTTAGTTGTGGGTCCATTTGGAGATATTTGGTGTGAATGTGACTTTTTCAGTGAAATTTTCTTCAGTAAAGGAAAAAAAATACAAAGAAATCCTCCCCCCCCAAAAAAAATCTCTAAATCCCCATCTTAATATCTGCCCTTTGAGACATGAAAGAACATTCATAGCCAAAGACATTTCTCTTTGAGGTGTATACTCAACCAGTAGAAGCCCTGAAGCTCAGAATTCATTAAATTTGCATGCCTAAATATGCAGTGATTAAGAATCATTCACTCCCATAATGAGAAAACTAGAGAGCCTTCAAGCTGTATGGTTTAATTTATAGCTCTAGTATTACTCTTAAAACATTATACAGTCCTTTCTAGGATTTACCAATCTTGAAATATCACACTTTGATTTAGATAGAATTCAAAAATCTTTAATTTTCTTCATGGTTAGGCTACCTCTTCCAAAACTTTTGGTGAAAAAACATATTAAATCCTGTGTTACAAAATAGGACTAAATAGCAATAGCAATAGCAATAGCAATAGCAATAGCAATAGTAATAGTAATAGTAAGTGTAGTAGGCGTCCGGAAGATCTCGGATTGTAACGCGAGGGGTGAAGAGGAAGTGAGAGGTCTGGCACGGGGCAGAGATAGAGGAAGTGCTTATGCCAACAGATATAAGGGCATAACATAAACAACGAGAGGGAGACAGAGACGGAGACGGAGACAGAGACGGAGCACCATCCACACCGTGTGTACAGTGATCCTTTCCCTCGACTGTCGGAGAGCTGGGAGATCAGTCTGAACCACCATATAGTGTTGCCTGCAACAGCAACAAGTAAGAAAAAGAAAATATATTTACATGTGAGTAAAAAGACCAAATAATACTAAAACAGAACAGTTTAAGTAAATCAAACTTTTAAAATGTCTCGATACATCTCTTTTTTTTTTAAACTTGTCATTTTCTATGCTGCACTTTTAGTGTTAGGGGATTTTAACTGTGGTATTCTTCTCAATTAGGTTAAAGAGGTGATAAGGTTACAAAACAGGCATAATAAATCAAGAAAGATTATTTAAACTTTGACCTGCAACCACTGCATCCCTAAAATAGTTCTATTATTATTATTATTTAGTGTATATAGCAGTTTTTAAATATGAGTAAGGTTAAAGTCAGGTTTCACAAAAGCCTCAGCTGGAGCTGAAATCTAAAGTTCCTCACCTATTAAAGCTGTCTAAAAACTATTCATTTCCACAAAGAACAGTTACAAAAGGGAAAATACAGCAGTATTATGGGGGAACTTGCATTTTGAAACTATTCATTTCCACAAAGAACAGTTACAAAAGGGAAAATACAGCAGTATTATGGGGGAACTTGCATTTTCTTTCACTCATCCAGAAGCCAACTACAAATATCTGTCTTTATATTCTATGCATGTAGCTGCAACATCACTGTCTGAGATGCCATAATTTCAAAACCAGGCACATTTCAATTATTATAAATTAAACAATATGCAGAGCTTACTGATTTTTGTACTGTACATACGGCTCTGCCATTTACATTATATGCACCAGATAAAAATAGCTGTAGTTAACTTGATTTTTCTTAACAGAAGCTGCAGTTACATTCAAAAGCTTGAAATCATTCTCCTGGAACAAAAATCAAGACAAAGGCCAGTAGATAGGTCACTATCCATGTAACTTTTTGTCACAGAAGCAATAACTGTTTAGCTTAAAAACTGAGATGTAAGCCATCTTGTTCTTTTCAAATAGATAAGAAATATTTTCGCCTTGCTTTCCCCCCAACCCCCACCCCCCGGAAAATTAGGATTCTGATCTCAAGGGACTGGATGTGGCAGTAAAAAGTACACCAAGTATTTTGATAAGATTTTACTCCTGTAAGACAGAGCTTTGTGTCAGTGAATTGTTTAAGTCTTCTCCGTAGGGCAGTTCCATATCTATTCCTTTTTCCAGCCAAACAGCTAATCTGAAGAAAAAATGTAAATCCAAGCAAGTAAGAAAATCGGCCAGAGACACAAATATAATGGTGATTTCAGAGAAGAAGTATGCAGAGAATGTCACTGCAGCTCATCCTGAGCTCAGATGAGAGTCCCACACAGGGGAGTGCCCGCAACTAACATCTACCAGTTCCAATCTTTAAGATGCCTACCTTATGAATATATTATTTCTTTTAAAAGTCATTTTTAGATTTGGCAGCTGCTGTGGTTTTAGTATTGAGCAATTCTGTTAACCACATTCAGTGATATGAACATAATTACTAGCTATAGTAATTAACACTAGCAATATCTATAAGCCCCTTTCCTGCAAACACCTGCAGATAGAAATACTTCAAGGTATTTGAACAGCCTACACAAATCCACCCAGGTCAAGTTATTCAATAATAGTAGGACTAAAATGCATGTTTCTCCAAGGTTATAGACTATGCATCTGAGCATGAAAGACATCAGCGTCTTACAATTTAAATGTGACATTATTGAAACTTAATAATTGTCTAAAGATTTTTTTATTTTTCAATTATAATGAAAGTTTGCAATCTAAATCCCAGGTGCAAAGTTTTAATTATTAAAATAAGTGTTCCTTATTACCTATCTGAACAATTGCATTTTTTATATAGAATATATAAATATTTTTTTAATCTGATCATTTGTGACAAATGTCTGACAAAAGTAAACATAAGTATTCTAACCACGAAATTTTCTGTGAAACTGTAATTTATAAAGTATGAGCTGTCACTGTTGTGCTAGCTGGCAACAGCAGAGATAACTGTAAAGATCTATCTATAATGCCCAATTTATTAATACATTCATTTAAGAAAAAAAAATTACACACTAAGAGGGCATTTTGACCTAGAGAATGAGAAATAAAAATAAAAGCCAACAGATCTTTCTTTATATTGTTATTTTGAATCCATTTGTGAACTTCACTACATTTTCTTGCTGAAGATCAGACTCTACACAGAAGCAGAACAACAGCCTTAGTGTTCGTGCAGCTCCTGAAAGCCATTGAAACTATCTGAAGTGAACTAAAGTCCTCCAAAAGCATAAAGACCGTTATGTTCACTTGTAGCAGTTGAATCTCGACAACAAAGGAACATCCTGCACCGTTCATGATTTACTATCAGTTAACTGTAATTCTTTCTTCTAAATATCTCCCTACCCATGAAAGGGTCATTAGGTCCCCTGTATCACGTAAACTATTTGCAGTCATGTTAAAAATTAATTAGAAAAGATAAAAACTGCCAAATAAACCATACCATTTTTAAGCCTGCAAGCTTAAAGAGAAAATTGGTTATTGTAAAGGAAATTTTTTCCTATAAAAAGGTATTCTATGTTGTGTTGTGTTAAGTCAGGTGATGGAAAGAAGAGTAGTCTCTCTGATCCAAAAAGAAATAATTCTTATTTCCTGTAGTCTATTCTTCACTGAACTATTTATATTCTGGAGACTGTTTTGTGTTAATTTAGAAAAGATCACTATCTTTTTTTTTCCTTCCACACTTCCTCTTCTTTCTTATGGTCTTTTAGCTGATCTAATACCTGAATTTGTTCTGATTGCAATCAAGTATGGATAAGGGCAGTTTATCAGTAGAGTACTTTTCACAAAGAATGTAGCCCTTTGTTGATGACCATTTCAATTTTTTTTTACTTTTCTTACTATTATTATTAAAAACATCAATTGCCTCTTTGTGTAAGGTAGCCTAACATCATCATAATTCTTTTGTTTGTTTTTAACTCATACCCACAACCATTTTATATTTGATCTGGATATGTACCTATAATACACACCAGAGATTATAATTATGCACAGTTTTTGTATGGGAGCCTTTGTTAGACCAAGTTACTGTGCATGACTAATACTGATAAAATATTTTCTAGACCACTGCAGTTTGAAAATATATATGTGCACACATTTACATACATGTACATACATGTGGTGGTTGAGCCCTGTCTGGGTGCCAGGTGCCCACCAAGCTGGAATGTCACTGTAGAATGTCAATGTAGAAAAAAATACAATGAGCGATAGCTCAGTAATTAGTGTCATGGGCAAAAAATACTCAACTTAGGGAGAAAAAGGTCTGATTTTTTAATAAACTATAAGAAATGGGAGATGAGACATAAAACTGAATCTTCTCGCATCTCCCGCCACTCCTCCCTCCTCCAGGACTCTCCTTCCTTCCCCCCAGCTGCTCAGGGGAAGGGGAATGGGGGGTTGTGCTCAGTTCATTACACATGGACATTGCCACTGCTTCTTCTCACGGAGATGCCCCCTCACACTTCTCACTTCTACACTGTGGGTTCCTTCCCATGGGAGACAGTTCCTCATTAACTTCTCCAGCGTGGGTCCTTCCCATGGGATACAGTTCTTCATGAACTGCTCTGGCATGGAGCCTCCCACAGGGGCAGCTCCTCACACTCTGCCCCAATGTGGGTCATCCACTGGGACAGTAGTCCTTCAGGGACAGACTGCTCCAGCCTAGGTCCCTCACAGGATCACATGTCCTTCAAATCTGCTCTCACAAATCTGATCCTCTCTCCCCATGAGCTCCCAGGTCCTGCCCGGAACTCACTCCAGGGTGAACTTCCCATGGAGTCACAGCCTCCGTCAGGCATCTACCTGCTCCAACATGGGGTCCTCCATGGGTTGTGAGTGGATCTATGCTCCCTGGTGGCCTCCATGAACTGCAGGGGAACATCTATCGCACCATGGTCTTCAACACAGGTCACAGGGCAGTCTTTCCTCCATGGTCTAAGCACAATCCTCCCCCTCCTTCTTTAATGACCTTGCTGTCTGCTGTAATGTTTTCACATTCTTACTCCCTGTTCCCGCTGCAATTTTGCAACTGCATAGCAATTTAGAATCAGAATCATAGAATGGTAGGAGTTGGAAGGGACCTTTAGAGATCATCTAATCCAACCTCCCGGTAGAAGCAGATTCACCTAGATCAGGTCTCACAGGAACGTGTCCAGGTGGGTTTTGATATCCTCCAGAGAAGGAGACTCCACAACACCCCTGGGAAACCTGTTCCAGGGCTCCCTCACCCTCACAGTGAAACAGTTTTTTCTTATGTTTAACGGAACTTTCTGTTTTCCAGCTTCATCCTATTACCCCTTGTCCTGTTGCTAGATACAATAGAAAAAAGGAATGCCCCAATCTCTTGACATCCACTATTTATGTATTCATTTTGACAGCTCTCGATCCACCTCATTCTCCACTCATGTAAGCCACACTGCCCGAGCTTTCTGATGAGGATGTTATGGGAGACAATGTCAAAAGCCTTGCTATTGTCAAGGTAGATGACATCCCCTGCTCTCCCCCCATCTAGCCAGCCGGTTATGCACTCATAGAAGGCATCAAGTTGGGCAAGCAGGATTTCCCCTTGGTGAAGTCATGTTGACTCCCCCTGGCAACCACCTTTTCCTTCAAATATTTAATGATGACATTCAGGATGAGTTGTTCCATCACTTTTCTAGGGATGGAGGTGAGGCTGACTGGCCTGTAGTTTCCTATGTCATCCTTCCTGCCCTTTTTGAAGACTGGAGTGACATTTGCCTTTCTCCAGTACTCAGGCACCTTGCCTGTCCTCCATGATTGTTTAAAAATGATGGAGAGAGGCTTAGCAACTTCTTCCCCTTCTGAAATACATTAATCACAGAGGCATTACCTCAGTCACTAATTGGCCAGGCCTTGGCGAGCTGGGGGTCCATCTTACAGTTGACTGGAGTTAGCCCTATTAGCTACAGGGGAAGATTCAGGCAGATCTTTGTTTAAAGAAGCCACTCCTGTACGCCCTACACTATCAAAAAACCTGGCCCGGGCACAATCACTATAATGTATTTACATGAAAATATTTCATAAAATTAATCTGCTATTGTACTTTATCTAAAAATGCTTAAAAGCTTAAGTATTAAAAGAATCAAGTTGTATGTGTGAAATCCTAAGTCTACAGGCTAAAGCTAGTCTAGGATACAGAATAAGTTTCATTCACATTGTTATTTATACACTTTTAAGTATTTTTATCAACTCTTGTAAATGATACAGAAGATCTTCTTTGAAGATCTTGAAGTTCTTATATTTGTCTCTCACATAAAGATAGGGTTAGGGTGTTTTATTCATCCATTAAATACTATTAACTCATTTTTATAAAAGCTTTTGACATGTCTTCAGTTATAGAACAAAAACAATATAATTCAACGAAAAAAATGTTATTTTTCTAATAAATACCCCTCCAATTCTGTGCAGGATTTGAGGTATCTAAACACTGTGAAAAGAAATATTTGTGTATTTCCCCAAATGGAATTTCAAAGGAGAGTAAACCTCCATTTGATGGCATAAAGACATCATTACTCAATGTCTCCTCCTTCCATTAACATAACCAACAGCTTTCTATTTGCAACAAAAGTCATGAAAAGTATACAGTTTTTATGTTTCAGTTTTATTTTAACATCAAATTGATCTTGCAAATTCTATAATGAGAATTTTCAAGGAATGAAAAATAAGGGTCTGGTTTTATTGCAAAATAAGTCTAAAGAATTGTGTCTTTCTTTTTTATGATTTCAAATAATTGGTTAAATCATAATTAAAAGGTTTCATCATCTTAATGAAGTAGAAAGTAAATAGAGAGGATGGCACAGATTAACTTTCACTTGTCCGGTAAGGTGGGGAAATGTAGAGGATTTATTTTAGAAACTAGATCTGTAAAAATAGTTTTCCATAGGAGACAGCCTGTATTTTGTGCATGATAATCACAGACCAGAACTGACTTTCTTCCAGCATGTGTTTTTGTACACACAGGCACACACAATTGATCCTCATTGCAACTCTTCTGTGGTACCAGACAAACAAAGTCAAATTCTGGAAATTCCCTCCGAGACATACTATCTACAATTGAACTACAGGGGATTTAGCCAAATAGGTTCAGTTGTCATCATTGACTTGACTGTCAAATCAAAGAAGGCTTATTTGGGAAGTAAGCTGACTTTGCCAAAAGCAAGAGCAGAGAATGGACATCAGATAAGGGTTCATTGTCTTTTTTTTAAGTAACATCGCTGCACAGAAGGGTAGATTATAAATAGCATTGTTATTTTACAAACTGTTTTATCAAATACAAAATATTACCCTGACTTCTGATATAGAATCCAGTCCAAATATTATATGTGCTCCCAAAAAGAAATTAAGTAGAAAATACAGATTTGGGCTCTGATTAGTTTATTTTTATTTAATTACACACCTGACAAAAGAGGAAGATGGATTAGAAATCACAAACATATGTACTAGTAGCACTCAGTGAGGTAACTTCAACGGTGTTAAGTACCTATAAAGCCTGAACAGAAGTAATATGGAATCAAGATTTTACAAAGCTAAATTACGTAGCACAGTAGCACGTTACAATAGACATCTTAAATACCTATCCAATGTTTTTAAAGTATTTCAGGTATTGTCTATAAGAATGAAGGGCACAAATTTTTCCAAATAATAGCAGATAGGAAATAAACAGTTGTAATAATAAAATATTTACAGAATTTCTTAATAACTTTTCCCCATAGATCAGGAATTTGTATTTGTAACTGTTTAGAGTTATTCTACCTGAAATAGCTTTTCAAGATTCTGAAGCTGATGTCACTTTTCTGTGTAGGCTATTTAGCTACTACAAGTGCTTAGAAGCTTTTAAGAAGGTGAGAATAGAGAGATGCCATTGGTCTTTTTGGCCATGAGGGCACATTACTTGCTCATGGTTAGTTTGTTATCAGCCAGCACTCCAAGGTCTCTCTCTGCAGAGCTGCTCTCCAGCAGGTCAATCCCCAGCCTGTACTGGTGCATGGGATTGTTCCTGTTGAGGTGCAGGTCTCTGCACTTGTTCTTGTTGAATATCACGAGGTTCCTCTCTGCCCAACTCTCAAGCCAGTTGATATCACACTGAATGGCAGCAGAACCTTCTGGCGAATCAGCCAGTCCTCCCAGTTTGGTATCATCAGTAAATTTGCTGAGGGTACACTCTGTCCACTCATCCAGGTCATTGATGAAGATGTTGAACAAGACTGGCCCCATAACCAATCCCTGTGAAAGTTTGGCTTTCATATGATTTTGCTGTGTTAACAAGTTTATATTCATGCTATTTGACTAACAGACTTTAGAGTTATCTACTCAAAACCAGTTCTATGGACTTTAATAATAATTTCAGATTCTTAAATACAATAAGATTGAGCTCTTGAGAGCAAATGGAAGGATATTTTAATCTGATAGCTATACAGAAGCTATTAAATTGTCCTCAAGCAGAACTAAGTACCATTATGGCTATTGACCTGCAGAGCTATATTTTCACCCCTTGAACTCTGTTTATCACTTGAGGCTATTATATCTCAGAGCTATAATCTATGCAATTAGCTGATAAAAATATGTTTACAGCTAGAGTAAGGATGTTTTCTGTACTTTAAGGGGTGTATGAGTTTAATGAATTTGTTGCAACTGGAAAAACAAATGTCAGACGTGTTTAAGTACTCCTATAAATATCAAGGAGTTTTCACTTACTAATTGCAAAAGCTAACTACAGTTCAGTCAGAACTCAAGAAGTTAAAGTCTCATTCTAAACAAAATGCAAAATAATCCCTAGTACCTTTTGATTTCATTGTTCTCTTATTGTTAGACAGGAAGAGCTCCCATAGAGTTGGTGGTTTACTTAAAAAGTTAGTGAAGAATGCTGATTTTGCTTTTTATGAAAATTTCTACTCTATAATCTTATTTTCATTGTTTATTTTTTGTATCACAGCAATTGTCATGATTTAATCCTAGCTGGTAACAAAGAACCACACATCCATTTACTCACATCCCCCACACACATACATGTTCTTCTTCTGTAGAATGGGAGTGGCCCCAGTGAGATATGAGATGAAAAGGTAACCAAAGGTTTTGTGAATTGAGACAAGGGCAGAGAGATTTCTAATTATGGTTCTGGACAAAACAGACTCAACTGCGCAACTAAAGAGGAAAATCTTTACGATCGCCTGCTCCCACCCTTCTCCTGGGTTCAACTCCCTGCTCCTAATATCTCTACCTCCTCACCCCTCAGTGGCACAGCAGGGCAAGGAATGGGGAATGTGATCAGTCTCTGACACTTCTTTCTTCTCAGAAAGGAAGACTCCTCCTGAGCAATTGACTGATTTTTAATTTAAAATAGTAATAGAAAATTATGTGAAATAATTTTTTTGCATCAAAAAATGAAAAGCTCTAAAAATCAATATTTGTCTATAGATATAGCTCAGCCAACGAGTGTATATTTTTAATAATCACTGAGCTGTGAAATTAACAGTTGAACCAGTAAGTTGGACTTCATTTTATTTACTTCAAGGATATTCCTTTTAAGCTCTATCAGTAGGGAAATCCAAAGTAGCATAGTGTTACAATGGGAAAATAGACCAAAGTTGTTTTGACGATATTCAAAGACAATGAGTACCGAGGAAAAATAATGCTAAAATTTCTTTAATTCAGCAGCAATTCACTCATTTAAAATTGCTGAGTGCAAGTTTAAAAAGTAAGCCTTTCTGGTGGTGGTAATGCTTCTGCTAATAACACTTTATAAGCTTAAATTATTTATTTATCTGGGCTAGATAAAAGAAAAAGAAGATAAAAAGACAGAAAAAACAATCCATAATAATTCTTTTGTATATTTTTAAGAAAAGGTAAACTTATCATTGTTGCTACAGCTATGTAATTATTTTTGTTATAGGATCAGTCTGTTTAGTATGATGGTATGTATGTTCACAGTAGACTTACTTTCACTAAAAAAAGCTGACATAAAATCCTCAAATCCACAACTTCTATAAATCTTCGATATTCTCCTCCCACACTGGTAACATCTGCAAAAATGAACTTTTACACTACCACAACTCTGCTAGACTTTAGACTCCAAAATAATTAAAACTGTACCTGTAGACTTGCCAAATATTGGTACTGCTTTTGTAACTGGTCAGGGAAAGCTCAAAACTTAATCTACCCACATTCAAGTTGACAACTAGCTGAAAATTGACCAGAAATGCACCGGTACTACCAGATAAAAATATCAAAGTCCCTTTGCAAGATGCAGCCTTATTAGTTTTGTGTATTATAGAAGCATACTGAGTAGCCTCCTTCACGTTTGAGCCATTTAGCTCTCTGTGAATGGTGCCTTATCCATCAGAAGCTGCAGGGAGAAAAGCAATTCTCTCCTTCAAACAAAGGAATATTTACTGGACTTTTTTCCCTGTAAGGTATCTTTCATCCAGCTACACTAGAAATCACAAATATATGGTTCAAAACATGAGAGCTTTTAAGACTACAACTCTTCTGCTAATATCTACAATTTGTTAACATTGCCATTTAACTCGTTGTCAGTTGTCCTAATCATAACACAAGAAAACTTTTCTCTTTCAGTTAATTTACAGATGAGAAAAACAGAAGCTAAATTGATTTCCCTTAAACTATTTGTAATGGAGCTCCCTTTGCTAATGGTTGAAAATCTCAAACTTGTTATTGTGGTGCACAGTAAAAATCAACAGTTTTTACCTTCTAAAGGCTAACTTAGGTCAGGCATAGGTATTTTAATCTGATCTCTTCCAAACATAAGTGATAGATCCTAGGTTAGAACTACAAATGTCAGTGTCAGCTCACCTAGATCAAGATCTTTGTGGGACTGTCAAGAGTAATATCCTGATGGTACTTGGCTGATCTATTTCATCAAAAGCTTCAGTGGCATGAATGTCAGGTAACAGTATGTTCCTTTAATAGCTGCTGTCATATGATAGGAAACTCTCCTTTTATCATAGAAGTCTATTTTAAGGCATTATTTCCACATGAAATGATATTGAGAAAGACTATACTTGCCTAAAGTAATATGAATACATTACCTCATGGCAGCATGAAGATAAATGTAAGGCACCTTTCAGAGGAATACTTCTTTGCAACCAGATCATATAAACAAGAACTGCAAGCTATCTACTTTGAAAAGCCCAGGAGCTGCTGACATCTAGGAGAAATAGTGTGTGGAAAGTCGAAGTAAAGAGCTAAACAAGTTAGGTTTGAGAGGAGGAAGAAAGGTATGCAAGTAGTAAATTCTTTCTCAATAAAATCAGAAGTCTTCATTAATAAAACATTTCTAGACAATTTGTTATGGAAGACTGATACCAAATGCAGGAGCATAAACAGGGATAATTTCTGTCAGATGCCATAATACAGAGGATCATTCCCATTTCTCACAGGTATCTTGACTTTAGGAAAAAAAAAGCGCCACTTGCTTTGGAAAACCAAAAATATGAGCTTGCAATCAGACCATGAATGCTATGAATACAGGAAGAATGAGAGCATGGCGGAGGAGGTGCAATGCCACTGATGATGGATAACTTGAGTTCTGAAATTGCCCAAAGAGCCCAGATGTCTTTCAAATCTTTGCAATGTGCATGAGCTTCCCTGCCAGTCAAGCAAGAGGGCTTTCACTGCTCCACTGAGACTGAGCACTCATGCAAGTGCTACAGATCTGAGGTTTCTTTCCAGGTCATTTTACCTCACTAGATTCTCAGGATCATATTGCTCTGCATTTGTGCTAGAGACTAGCTACTGACCTAAAACAGTTTCACGTACTTTGTTATGAAGATTCCTGTCCCCACCTGCCCTAATCATTCGTTTGCCTTACTTTTGTTCAGTATAAAAGCAACAGCTTTCTTTCACAGACCTCTGTGTGATGACATTCGATAAAAGGCCAAATTGCCCATCCTTTACAGGAAAAAAATGTATCCTGACCATGAAAAAACTTTTCTTTTCACTTTCAGTACAACTGGAAAAATATTTTTTAATTACTATTTAATTTTAAAATATTTTTATGTTCTCTGATGATGAAAATATTCTTTTTAAAATATGTAATTTTATTTTTCCCTTCTTGAAAAAGTATAAGGAGGGGAACACTGTCTTCTCAGCTACCGGCCAAGGGGAGTAGAGATCATAATTCAAAATTGGAAAAGTCCAAAATTTAGGAATAATATTTCCTGCAAGTGGCTTGACTTGTTAGCCTAAAATATAGTTCTCTCTTCACATTTCTTCAGTTTTAAAGAATTTACAAAAAAAATTAGAATTTACTGAAGGCTAGAGTAGAATATTAATAGAAAAAAAACCCCTATAAAATACTAAGACAGGTTAAACTTAGAATACTTGTCAATTTGATAATTCAGACAATTCCTTATGTAACTGTACAAAGTTGTCTTTTTTCACATCAAGAATTCAAACTTCTAGGGTATTTCAAGACACAAGAATCTGAAATACATCCTGAACACGTAACAGCTACAATGATGCTAAGTGGCCAGTATTTATGTATTTTATTTTTGATCTTCATGTGATACAGTTTTGGAGAAGAAATAGTTGCTTTGTTTCCTAAAACAATACGGTAAAGGCTTTTCCTGCATGACTAGAGTTTTTTTTTGTTTAGGTTCAACATCTAAAGAAGAAATTATATTATACTTTCTGTCACTCTAAGCTTCCTGAATTTGTTGAGTTGATCATTATTTTATTTGAGAGATAGAACATGTAAAAGGAGTATTGGTCTTCAAATATTAAAAAAAAATTGGTGAAACACTAAAACACAAGGACATTTCTGAGTGAAAATAGAATATTTTTTAAAAAATGTAGATCAAGACATGGGAAATAGAATATTATTTACATCAGTGTCTTGTTTATTTCCCAAATCCTCAGAAATACACTCTCAGTGGAAATAAGACAAAGTCATGGGTGTGTGTGGAGTCACATTTTTTTGGTAACATGTGGAGGGAACTGCAGCGCTGGTCCCAGTAAACGGTTCTCAAAACTTTCCCCTGGCTCTGAGGTGGGCTAGGCCAATCTGGCACCTCTGTCATTATTTAAGAAAGGAAACTTGCAGTGGAAGAGGAAGTGAAGGAGCGGTACAAGGTGGAGGTAATCGTGCAGACCTCACAGTCAGAGAAGGAAGAAGGAAGGAGGAGTACAAGACCAGAACCCTCCCTGCAGCCTGCAGCAAGAACTTGTACCCCTGCAACCCATGGAGGGCAATGGCAGGACTGATAGTCACCAGCAGTTCTGGTAACTGTGCCCAGGTAGGCAGGAAACTGTGTGAGGAGATGGCCATGGGCTCATACTATATTGGAGAGCCTGTAGGTTGCAGACACCCACACAGGAGGGGGAGAGGACCTGCAACCCTGAGGAGGAATGCAATCAGACCAGCCCATACAGGGCTGCCCAGCATGTGAGGGACCCTGCACTGGAGCAGGGAGGACTGACAATGAGTCCATCTGCCCTGAGGAGAGACAAGCAGCAGGAGCCATCAGAACAGGACTAACTGCACCTCCCATTACTTCCCCAGCACTACTCAGGGGGCTTAAGGTAAAGACACTGGGGTCCAATACCTGGGGAAGGGTAGGAAGAAGGTGGTCTTAAAGGGTTGGTTGGACTTTTATCATCGTGCCACTCTTATTTTCTGTTTGTTATCATTTTGGTTGGTGGTGGATTAAATTAATTTTTTATTTCTTCCCCAAGTCAAGTAGTCCTTCCTGTTTTGCCCAGGACTGTAAGTAGTGAGTGAGCCCTCCCAGTCCTTACAGGTTTCCAAAGGCCCTTGGTATTTCTCTCTTCCCTTTCTCGTTGGAAGAGAGAGAAGTCAACAAGTGACTGATCAATGCCCTTTATTCCTTGATGGGCCTAAACCATGATAGTCTACAAGAAGTAGTCTTGACTCACCAGTCTAAACAAGAACTCTAACAGATATTTTAGTCATTTTGTACTGCTGTAAGATTGCTTCCACTCTAGATATTTTTAATCCAAAGTCAGTTCTGAAATGTACCTTTCAGTGTAGTCTGAGTAAATTAAAAGAAAATAGCTCAGAAATGAAACAACAGTATCACTCCTGATTTGCTGTTTTCACTGCAAGCCAACAGTGTTAGTAATGTGTCCAAGTCATTGATAGACATATAGAATATTATGTGATAGTATTATACAAAATACATTACATTTCTGAGTTTTTTTCCTTTTATTTTTTACCTTTTGTAACTTCATGTATAGTGCTCAGAGACAGATGAGGACATTGAAATGTCTCTTAAATTAAATAATGGATAAAAAAATACATATCAGTTTTGTGTTAGTAAGAGCTGGAATTTTACTTTAAAAAAAAAAGTTATCCACAAAATTATCTACTTTTAATCTGATTTGCAGATCAAATCAGTTTGGTTCTCTTATATAACTCCATTGTCTTGTCTATGAGGATCTGGGTGTGACCTCTTCACTTCTAACTGTAGGTAAATTGCAATCCTCAATAGACAAAAAAAGTCATATTCAGTGATGTTTCATTTTGTTATTCATATAAACTGGAATTTCATTCTGACAGAGCCCAAGAATATTAGAGCAAAAGCCAATTGGAAAGTTTTCACCCAAGAAAGTTCTCATCATAAGAACACCAGATCATTAAAAGAAGAAAATTCAATTTTGAAAAAAATTATTAAAAAAGGTTTCTGTTCCAAACTGCCTAATGTTTTCCTATCCAAGAACTTGAGAAAGCTCCAACAAATCAGAGCAACAGAAGTTCACCCCTACACACTGGTGGAAAGCAGGGAAGTGAATAATACAGATTAGGATATGCAAGCATTAGACTTTCGCAGAGCATGTAGGCTGTTACTTGCATCAACATTCAACTAGCCAAAGTAGGACCAAAAAGTTTCACACCACAAACTCAAATATATTTATTCAGCACTTCAAATGGTCACCTAACTTCTGTTGAAAGGAAGTAACTTTTTCTTGGACACAAATATCAAGATACTGGAAATAGAAGCTGGGGTAACAGCTATCTTGCTCAGTCCTATTTATTTGCATATGCCATAGATCCAGTTTAAGACTGAATTTGAATGGAGGTTAGACAAAATCAATTAGGACTTCTCAGATAAACGTAAATTATCACAGGCCAAAGTACAGTACACAAATTGACCTGGCAGTATAAATTTGCCTCAGAAGTATTTATGAAAGATGATTAAAAACCTGCTGAAATGTAAGAAGCAGTTTGAGCAACTTGAACACTAATGTATTTAAAGAAAATCAAATAAGTAGAAATATTGCACCAAAAAAAAAAGCCACAGGAAAAAAAATGCATGGGCAACAGCAAAATTTTCTTTTATCATATATGGTAGACATCCATAATCTGCATTTAATGTGATCTTGGCAAGTTCTCTGTCCCTCCACTTAAATGTCATGAACAAGCTATAAGAAGAAAAGAACATTTCCAAACTCATCTAAAACAAAATCATGAAGGTATCTGTTGTGGTTTGGCCCAGCCAGCCAGCACAGCAGCACCACGATAGTCTCTTGCTCGGTGCCCCTTGTCCACCCCCACTCTCATTAGGATGGTGGAGGCCCCAGCGAAATGGGAGTAAAAAGATAAGCAAGGTTGTGGATTGAGACAAGGGCAGGGAGGGCTCACTGCCAATTACGGTTCTGGGCAAAACAAACTCCAGTACTCGACTTAGGAAAGTTTATTCTACAAGAGACAGAATGGAATAAAAGCAAAAAGGGAGTAGGATGATGAGAAAAATTACAACCAGTACTTTAAGATCTCACTCCCTCATCCCTCCTTTCTTCCCGGGCCCAGCTCACTGCTCCCAATATCTCTACTTACTCCTCCTTCAACGGCTCAGAGGGGCAGGGAATGGGGGATGTGGTCAGTCTCTCACAGATGGGCTCTGCTGCTTCTGTCTTCTCAGATGTGGGTGACTCCTGGCATTCTTCCCCTGCTCCAACATGGGGTTCCTCCCCTGGAACACAGTCTTTAACAAACTTCTCTGGTGTGGGTTGTTCCCAGCAGCTGTGGCTTCTGCCAATATGGGGTCCCTCTCTTGGGACGCAGTCCTTGGTGAATATCTCTGGTGTGGATTCTTCACCACAGTTGCAGTATCTGTAGTTATAGGGTCCCTGTAGTGAGTCTGGGATG
>WBNH01010709.1:74592-102023 GCA_013401255.1 Urocolius indicus
TAAATCTCAGCTTCACCAGTTCTCTCCAGAGAATGCAGGGGAGTCTCTGCTCTGGTACACCTCCTCCTCTCTTTCATCACTGACCTTGGAGTCCGCATGGTTGTTTCTCTCACTGTTCCTACTCCTTGCACCACCACCAGCCAGAAGAAGAAGAAAAGACAGAAGAAGGAAGAAGCAGGAAGAAGATGGAGAAAGAAACCTACTCTTCTGGCTTCTTCTTAAAAAGTGATTGTGGAGGCGTTTAATTGGCTCAGCCCCCGAAGTGGGTCTGGCTCAGAGCTGGGGAGAGTAGCAAACAACTTCTTACAGGCGCCATCTTTACAGCCCATTCCCCCTTACCAAAAAAGGCTATCTTGTCAAACCATGACAGCATCTGACCTTCCAAACAGTCTCTTTGTGATGTTTTAAGAAGGAATAATTTCTTACAAGTATATTAAAGTACTTTCTTTCTAAATGCAGTTAGGTGGTAGGCCAGAATATGTTGTTTTACAAAGATGTTAGTAATTGCTTTGTGGTTTTCTCCAGTAAAATAATCTTTGATATAAAAATCTAGTTAAATATGTAACCTTTCACACAGCTGATGATTTTTTATATTGTTTGCTTGTTCAATAAATTGAGAATATATTAGCGTGGACTGAAGTTAAAATGCAGTCATCTAGTTCAGCAACATTGTCTTCTCATTTCGGTTCACTTGTTTCATGTTACAGAAAAGTTGAAAGAAGACAGTAACTTATTCCATTTTATAACAATTTCTAGGGACATTAATGAAAACTAATGAAAATCACTTAGTGACAGTGTCAGATATATTGGTTTAGCCCATCTTCGAAACATCATTCTGTACCCAAAGAAGTTATTCTATGAAGTTTAATTCTTGAATATTAATATCACTTCTAAAAATTGTAAGACATCCATTAAAGCAATGTAGTGATACAGACAGTGACTTAATGAAACTAACATCTCTCTCTAACTAGGGCTGCATTGCTGACATCATATTTAGAATGCTACGTAGACACAGCAATACAGTTGAAAGCACTTACTGTGATGGCTGTTCGCCTGAAATAAAACATGGACATTGCTTGAAGCAGGCTAGTAAAGTAAACATTTTAATGGACATATGACAAGAAACTGGGCACAAAGCAAATGCCTGTATGTAGAATCCATTTGCTTGTCATTATCCACTTGTTTGTAGACATATCTGAGACAAATCACATCTTGGCTTCTTGTTCCTCTTCAGGAACCTGGGGCTTCTCCTTCTGCTATTACGAATCTTGAAGAATCCTCTAGGAAAACCTTCTGGTTACTCTGTGTGCCCTTAACTGCCTGCACCCGTATCTGCAGTAATTTCAATATTATGTATTGCCATTCCATCTCCTTCCAGGTTACTCTCCCTTTAATAACCTCCAAATCATTCAGCTGCTTTGTGATGATATCTTCTGTATTTCTTAGCTTTGTAATAACCCGAGGCTTACAACTGCTCCTCATTAACTTTCCTCAAATCCTCACACTCCTTCTCTTCCATTTCCTACCATCACCATCATCCCCATAATTTTCAAAAAGTGGAAAAAACCAGCTACATTATTCAGCAGCTCATTTGAAAGATATAAAGGGAGGTGAGATTTCAGCTCACTAGTCCTGAATTAATCTTTGAGATATACAAGAAGACACTAAAAATACACATGCTAGTAACCTTCAGATGTCTCATGGTTCCTCTTATATGTAGAGTAAAAGGGTACCACCAAGTATAATATCACCTTTTTTTCTAATGTTTTCCCAAATTCTTTGTATTTTCATGCCAATAAAAAGAGTAATTTTGTTTTAATAAGCTCAATATACAAAGTGTAGAAAAAAGTAAGAATTTCATCGTGATAAACTAACTTGAAGGTTTATATGAAAAACCTACATTTTTGTCTTACACAGAAAATCTGTTCCTTTCTGCACCAGTTTTCAACAACAGATAAAGTCCAGAAATAAATTTGAAAATTAATTTTCTTGAAGATGATAATCACAAAATAACAAAATACATTTTAATCCAACCACAGCTCATCTCAAATACAAAAGGCAATTACTACTGACTTCCATGTATACATCTAATAACCTTTCTTGTTAAACTATCAAATTATGAGTCTCATAAAATTTTTAAACATTCAATTAGGCATATCAAATGCCTGAGAAATGGCTTATTATCACCTCAAAAAAATTGCCAGCTGATTAACAAAAGAAAATATGTAACCAGTTTGCGAGCATCGTAAGGCTAAGAACTTATTTCTGAGCAGCGTGGGGCTGTTAAAAAAATAAAATCAAATACAACTTTGGGGTTTCATTCTTCAGGCAGTTATGCAAGAATAAGATATGTTTGTTTATTCTTATTTTCCATAAAAAATAAGAACAGGAGCATAGTGCTCTTTCTTAAAAGCTCTATGTTAGGCAAGTCCTTAATCTTGAAGGAAAAAATAAAATGAATTATCCAAAAGATCATGCAAAAAATGTATTATACTATATAAGACTAAGTTGCACATAAATATTAGATGCAATTAAAAATAATTTATATTTTTAAGTATAGTAAGAGCTAGATTTCCTCTTTAATCAATACAATTATTTCCCAATCCCAAAATTTAAAAATTAAATATCACACTATCATTTGCAAAAATATTTTTTTTTTCTGAAATATAAAAAGACCTTAAAACAGAATATGAACAAAAGTGGATTCAAACAGTCAGTACAGGAAAAAAGATCAGAACATTTTTTTTATTTTTTAAGTCCAGTAATTTAATTTTAATATAAAGGAGAAAAAACCTAGAACAAGTGGTCATATCTGATAAGTTTAACAGCTTCTTGATATTTTCAGCGTTACTTTCCAAAATGCACCAAGTCATGTTACACAGTATAGGTCACTGACTTTTGGTTAAATTACAAGTTAAAGTATCTTGTCACTACTGCCTGAATTCTATAATTACATCTCATTTAAGGCTTTATGCAATTTATGCATCATGTCTGGTGAAGACTAATGAAGATGCCTGAAGACTCTCCTACTCACTCTTCCAATGAAACTGGACAACTTTTTACCAAACTCTTTTGTTGATACACCGTTATTCCTAAAGTGGTTTAAGGATAATGAAGATTAAGTGTTGCTTGGATATACTGAAAAATTCCTTTTAAGTTATGATTTCATAATGTTGCTTATATAAACAACACTGATTTCCCATTTATACTTCCTGACCTACCTTCCCTTAGGACAATTTGTTTTCATCACAAGAGACTTAAACAAAAGAAACACCCTCACTCAAAAAAGTCCCAAACAAACAAAAAAACAACTCACCGAAACCAACCAACCACGTTCCATTGTTAATTTGGCGAAGCCTATACAATGTTCTATGATTCCAAGGGAACTACAGCAAGAGAAAAAGATTCCTCAACATATACATTATACTCTTGCTTTCCTCCATGTTTGAGAACTCCTCTTATGGCATTTATTTTCTAGTACAAGACAGCAGGCTTGCCAATATAATACTTTCTGGCTTCATGAAATGTGGGTGAACAATAATAGAAGAAAATATAGAAGTGTTCTAAGGACAACAGATTCCCATATTAAATGAACAGTGGGTTTTTTGGTTGATTGGTTTTAGTTTTTCCAAAAGTTTGTTTGGCAAAATTGAGTTCAAACATTATAACAGATTCTATGACTAGCTATTTTAATTATTTTATGCCTAAAGTAACTTTTTTTTTTTTTAATCTCAGTTTCTTTTTTTTCCTTCCCTGCTATTTACACTGCAAAGCAACATGTAAGATGGAAGAAGGCAGGTTTTTTTCAATGTTATATCACTAAGTCTGTATTTGCATTGGTTTTCAGTCGGGCATCTTGGATATAACACGTTTTCTTTATATTGCAGACATTTCTTCTCCAGTAACTGTTGAGGAAAAGTACTGGTCTGTTATGAAGTACTGGAAGGCCACTTCCCTGAAGGGTTAAAAATGACATCATGACACAGAATTAAATATCCAAGCCAAGTAAACTACATATATACTGAGGTATTTCAACCTGGATCTACACTCCTCCCCCAAAACCACATTAAAAAAAAACCCTTTGGCAACACACAGCTTCTGAATCCATGGCTCTGCAACCTGAGTGAAGAGCTAGAAAATTTCAAAATGAATTCCACGGTACTGTAATTCATTAAAATGTTAACTATTACTAGGCCAAATAAAGTTTCAATCAAAACCACTTAGTAACTGTACTGAGAGGAAGAAACAAGGAATAATCCTAACTCTTCCATAATGTCAGGATTGTTTTGAGTTAACATCACAAGCACAACTGAAGAGATAAGATGATTTTGTTTTAACTATATCTTTAACATCTTTGACTAGAAGTGATGGCAACATTTTATTTCAAGATTCTCCCCATGAATTTGTGGAATTAGCGTCTATAAGACTAAGGTACCAAAGAAAACATGAAATATTCCAAAATATAAATGTACATTAAATTAATGATGGACATCAACTTTAATAAGCATAAATGTATTATTGCTGCAGAAGTGCAAGTTGTCTCTGCCTAAAGACCTCCTATAATTACCTCCATTTTAAGGTTATTTTTCTGAACATAGCTTCAATAAACTAAATATTCTATAGCTCAGGCTAAGCTGACTTGATGAACCCACAGTTCTGTATTGAGCTCAAGACTGTAAGTGAAATCACAGCAACAAAGAAATAAGCGGAGAATTATGGAGTCATAATTTTATACTTTCAATATTGTACTGAAACCATGATGCTCCTCTCATAATTTGTGGAAGAGCATAAGAACTTTAAAAAAGGTGTAAAAATTTCCATTAACAAGGACCTGCTCAAAAAGTTTGTAGATATTAATGATTAATTTTGCAACAAGATGCTTATACCGTTTTTTGTCAATTCCACCAATTCAGGATGATTCTTTCCCTGCTACTCTACAGTAATAAAATCTGCACACTTTCTAGAGTATATGAAAATAACAGTTCTCATTGCAGCAGATTAGCAATACCTCAATTATAGCTAGAAACGGTATCATTAAGAGATTAATATATACTCACCTATGCTTCCAGGTTCCATTCCAGTTTAATCATTGTAGAGGAACAGGGACATATTTTGAATTTTCTCAGCTTCAGTTGTTATTCAGATATCCAAACATCACACAGTATTATATTTTATATTGGAAGATAATTTTTGGAATAGATTCTAACTTGGAAAGCACCTATGTAAACAAACAAGAAACCTAAAAAGGTTCAACCACTTTAGTAGAGATCAGGTATTATACATAAGATTTTAAGAATCCCAATGAAGTTGTTTTGTTTAGACTGTTGATTCTATTGCATGCAATGTGTGTACTGACAGCTTGTTTAACAACTCTTCAATAGCTAACTGTGAGGCAAGGGCTCAGACTACTCTTTCCAAATGTGCTGAAAGAGAAAAGCATACCTAGAGAGCATCCCTAAAGATGAAGTCAGTCAGAAAGAGGAAAACAGAAAAAAAGCAGCAAAGAATAAGTTATGTATATAATCAAGTATCACTTAGATTTTCATACATGCTTTATATTTTCACACTCTCAACCTGTCAGAACACACACTGTCCAGACAGTAAAATTTTGTTTCCTCTACCTTCTGCACAATGACAATTTTTTTACTGCTTTCTCTCCAGCAGAAAGATATTATATTATGAAATTAAGAAGGATCATTACATTTTTACTTTTGCAACCCTTTACTTTTCATATTATATACATAAAATTATCATAATTCCATCTCCCTTTCTTTCTGCTCTATCTTAATATTTTAGTCCGTAAATAAGTGTGTGAATTGTTTTCTCCCTCACTAATTTATCACACATTAACTACCATGCAATAAATATAATTATTACTTGACATTTCTAGCTGAGTTTTGTGCTTTTTCCTCTAGGAAGTGTTCCATGACTAGAGATAATTTCTTTTCATTGAACTTGTATGAATATTACTTCAACAGAAACAATGTTCTGATTTCTGAAATATGTTCACCACTCCTTAATTTCCTTTTATTATTTCTTAAAAAAAAATGACAGCTATTCAGGTTTAAATTTTGAGAACAAGCTGACTGTCAACAGGCCACCTTAGATGTAAAGTAGTTATCTTTCCCTTGAGAATACAGTTTGTCAACACTAATGACTAAGGCAGTACTGTGAACTGGCAATGAAGTGTGACACTTCTTCTGAAGTAATTTGCAAAAAGAGGACAAATCAAGTTTCATATTTCACTGTGACAATATTTTCATTTGCAAACTTAAATTTCATAACATTAAAATTCATGTTTGACTACCACAGTAACTAAGAATATGACATATGCATTTTGTTGAACAGGAAGCTGAACTAGGCAATGAAGTTAATGAAGTATTTACCATTTTACTGACACTCGAACAGAAAGATCATAGGCAAAGTCTAGTTTTATGCAATCTGATATCAAAAGGAATTTTTCCACTCAACTTCCTCTTCCAGATGTTTAATTAGAAGATGACACTGAAAAAAATAGTTACTAAAGACAATTCAAAATAACCTAGGAGAAAAGGAAGAGATTTGTCTGCACATCTTCTATATTGCATCTAAATGGATTTCACTATGGCAAAGGAAGTATATTGGAGTAAGTTTGGATCCATCAACTCTTTTATTAAATTGAGACTCAACTTTGAGAGTAAAAGAGCCTTTGATTTCCCTTTGAGATGAATGTATTGGTGAGGGTGCACACTCCTTTGTATTCAATGTTTCTGAACATGCTTTACATTTTAATGTGTCGGTGCATTATTAAAGTGTTGCAGAAAGCAAAAAGCCAATGTTTCATTTCGTGTCTTGGTAATCATTCATACCAGCATGTTTTTCCTATCAGAGGATGGCCAATAGCACTCTTGCCAATTTTCTAGAGTAAACATTTTTTATTCAAAATTTTCTGAAGTTATACTGAAAAAGTTGTTTGCAATGAGATTTGAGGAAATGCTACCAAAACAATGTAGTATAATATAGCACATCAATAAAACCCATGTCAAAATTCAGCAGAATTTATGTTCCCATGTACTTCACAAGAACAAGGAGAAAAAGAATTTGCTTTTAGTTTTGCACTGTGAAACTGTCTCCCAAGACAAACTAGCTAACCTGGAGGCAAGGAAGAATTTATGTAGGACCATCCTTGCCCCAGACACATTCCAGATAAGGCAAGATAGTGTTGCTTGCACAGCCTACTGCTCCTTCTCCTTCAAAATCCCAAAGATATACCAGACTAGAAAGAGAGATACTGAAATCCCTACCCTTGAAGGATGCTTGTAATTTTCATTCAAGATATGTGTAGTCAGGATATAGGCAAAAACCTACCCATTTAAAACATCCAAAAACTGTTAAAGAGTACTCATTATGTACATTTTGATACAGACTGTTAATCTGCCCTTTACATACATGCAACTGATTTCCTTAAAGCTTTTAGGTTGTTTTGACTAAGTCTTGATATTTTCTATTATGTTCTACTGAGAAAGAGACTATGACAACTGAAGCTTCACAGAGGTGTGGAAGAAAAAAAAAATGACTATCCACAGAACAAAATAGGTGAAGTGAGATGGCTAAAACTTCAAGATGGAGCAGGAAGTAGAATCTCCTCTCCCTGAACTGTCAATCAATGGGTGTGATTACAAAGTCTGTTTCTAACCTTTTAGAGATCTATTCAGCTATTTGTTCAGTTGTGATACTATATCCAGCACAGATGTGTAGTTAACAATGCAAAGTTTAGAAAGAGTATCTTTTAAGACATTCTTCTATTTACGGGGTTATAGACCCAAAGATCATTATCCAAGAAGACTGGAAGAAAATAAAAAAGTAAATTAAATCTCTACAGAAAGAGGAAAAAAGAACCATTGCCCTTAAGAGCATAGATAGTCAAGAGCCCTTTAGAAAAATCTTACCTAGTGCACACTTACATTAACCTTGAGGGCTCACTCTCAGTTCTTAAGATTCTGAGCCCAAATAACTGCAAGTCAGATCACTTTTCCAAGTACACACATATAGATATTAAAAAAGTTTAAAAATAAATAAATGGATAGATACAGGGAGTTCAGTTAAGCTAAACACAAACTTTAGTTCTTAGCATGTAGTAGGCGTCCGGAAGATCTCGGATTGTAACTCGAGGGGTGAAGAGGAGGTGAGAGGTCTGGCACGGGGCAGAGAGAGAGGAGGTGCTTATGCCAGCAGATATAAGGGCATAACATAAACAATAAGGGGGAGACGGAGAGAGATGGAGACGGACAGAGACAGAGACAGAGCACCATCCACACCGTGTGTGCAGTGATCCTTTCCCTCGACTGTCGGAAAGCTGGGAGATCAGCCTGAACCACCACGTAGTGTTGCCTGCAACAGCAACACTTAGCATTCACTGTGAACAAAGGTTTTAACTCTGTGGTGCAATGTGCAACCATTGCAACACACAGCCGTTAACATAGCATCATCCCACACATACCACCAGGATACCAAGCCTCCCAGAAGTGTTATTTTAATGTTATTAGTAGTGCTGTCACACGTGGTCAACCCATTCCTAAAACATTCCCTCTGGCAGTGTTTCTATACAAACAAAAAAGAGAATACTCTGTAGTAAAACCAGAACAGATGGATTGAGAAATGGCATGGTAAAATGAAACAAAAAACTTACACCAGAGACAATGTCTGTCACACAAGTCCCAAACAATCAGTGAAGAAGACATTTCAGAAAAACTTACAAGGAATTCCTGCCAGGTGGAAGGACTGGCAAGAGCAAAAATAGACCTCTTCTTCATATGTACAGATTTGTTTCCTCCTCCTTTTGCATATATATACTGTATTTTATACATAATAGAATAGGCACACACATACATAGTTTATGTTAGATTAAATACACTTTTGTTCTGCATTGTGAGCACAAGATCTTTGCTGGAGATAACTTTATTAATTTTACGCAAAGAAATTAGACTTAATTTCTTTCAAACACCTGAACACAAGTTTAAAATATTAATAATAATTCAGTTTTATATATAAAATTGTTCATGTCAAAACCTATTCCACACCAGAACAGAAACAACACTTTTATTGTTATTGCCTTTTATTTCTCATTAACACTAAGTTCCATGAAACTGATCTACTTACAGCTGTCATTAAAAAAAGATGAGACTCTTGTAACAAACTAATACACTTTTTCACATTGCTTTTTCTGCTCTGATTTTACACTTTTTTTTTGGTTTCATGAAAATATGTTTTTCAAATAATTGTATTTTCATATATTTTCAACATAACAAACTAAAATAAAGTCAATCTTTTATCTGCATCTCTTTCTTCCTACTATCTTCTGAAATGAGAAAAACTCAGTATTTGTGTAGCATATGCAAGATTTATGCTTTATTCCAGTTTCACCATTTCCACATTGTATATTCTACTACTTGATCCATAGTCAGTTATATTTAATAGAACCTACAGTGGTTTTGAATTGTTCTGGTTTGACAACTTGTCAAACTACAGCATTATGCCAAGACAAATAACATGCTACTTGTTATATTCCAGCTTTTCCATGAAAGGCTCTGACAACTAACACAATAGTTAATAATGCAAATCTCTACGATGCAAAAATGCTTTAAGTAAATTGATGTGGGAAATATGAACTTACCTAGTATTTGCGTCTTTATTTTTAAAGTACATTTTCCAAAAGACTATGCTGGCAGCTTTGGAATCCATTATATTTTTCTGACTTTGGAGCTAAAACAGACTTTAAGTTGTATCAATGTTTTCTGGATGACTATATAATATCTACTGCCAGCTGAAGATATTTTTCAATAGGATGACACATGCATTGCATTGCCAGAGAATGGCAAAGCAATTATTTTGAGTAAGCTCAAATTAAAAAAAAAAAAAAAATCCAAGACAAAAAAACCCCAAACACACAAAATATAAAAATTCTGCCTCATCCCCAAATACACTTTTAATGATATGAGAGTTGTTATTGCTCCTATACACCGAACTGCAGATACTGAAATGTAGCTCTGCCTTCTCTAAAGTAACATACTCTTTCAACTTGTCCACTGAAACCAAATCCATAAATCTATTCAATTTATACAATATACATATGAGTAACCTCAAATCAAATCTCACTCATATATTAGGTCTCATTAAAAGCCAATAATGTGCTGCAAGTGCCTGCTAATAGGTATTTTCTCCCAAAATGATTGTTAAATTACAGCTGTCAATCAAATTAAAAGTTGGACTCTTGAGAATTTTAGTAACAGATACACAAGGGTAAGAAAGGAATAATCTCACAAATGGAAAAGCTAAGAACTTGTTCAAAGACTGGCATGTCCACAGAAAAACAAACAAACAAAAACCTTACACAACCAAAAAGCCTTAAAGGAGAGTGCTACGAGTGAACATAATTTGTGTAGAGCTGAGAGGCAGGTTAGAAGAGAGAGGTCAAATGTGAATGTGCAAGTCAGTAGTAAACAGGAGTTATATGTGTCACTAGGGAAATTGTTCTCCTCTGCTCTTCCAATAGTTGCAAGAGTCCATTACTGTTTAGTCTTTAAACTTCTTCAGTATGGAATAGTATCAATCTATCTCTTTTTACTTCTACTAACCCCTTGCACTAGGAAATTATAAAATTAAAACTCACATATCGTGGTTGAATGGCCATCAAATAGACAGAAAGTAGCAGCAGACAATGTTTAGGGCAGCAAAAATGTCTGTGTTTCTTCAAAAAAATAGATGCTTTCACAAATGCAAGGGAGAACAGACAATTAGAATTTGGAAAATCAAATAAGAAACATGGTCAGAAATAGATGTGTGAAGATGTAAGGAATAAGATGAGATTCATCTTATGAATTTGTGGAACAGTTTAACAAAAGGAAGTATGGTCTTATCACTGTTTTTCTCCTGACATCTCTTTTGTCAAAAAAGTTATGCAGGTAAAAGATGTATTTTACTATTACTTTTCTGTATGTTTAGCCTGGGAAAAAAGAGGGGTTGTGGAGTCTCCTTCCTTGGAGGTTTTCAAGACCTGCCTGGACATGTTCCTATGTGACCTGATCTAGGTTGACCTGCTTCTGCAGCGGGGCTGGACTATGTGATCTCTAAAGGTCCCTTCCAATCCTACCATTCCATGATTCTATGATTTTGACTACCGCTGTTGTTAACCTTCCTGTGTTCTGGAGTTTTTTGAAGAGGAAGCGTGTTTTTCATTGGACATACAAGCCAATCAAAGATTTCCATTTGTATCTTACCTTCACTACCCAACATGCAACATATCTATCATTTTAAGAGTAAATTTATTTCATGCAATACAGGAGGTTAGGAGGAAAGTGACAGAAGATTCCTCCATCCCCTAGTAATCTAGTTTCTAACTGTCACCTGTGTATCTGCAAATATTTATAGGCCAAACTGATTTTGGCTTCTTCATGTACATTTGAAAACTTAATGTTTCCCTTATTCCTGTCATACTTCTGTTAGTCTTACACAAAATTAAGCATCTCACATCAACAAATTAAGATTGAAGCAAAGGGTTAAAAATAGTAGAGAATTTTCTTAAAGTTATCCATATACCAAGTGACTTTTGTAGCTATTGGAACAAAAGTGTGAGCGGAAGAAACTAATTTGAAAAAAATCCGAACAAACCTATACAACACAAAAAGGAAAAAAAATCTCAACCAGATTAAAAAGCCCACAACACTCCACACACGAAGAATCAAGACTGTTTATGTCAGCAGAAATTAAGCATTTCTCTGTATTTGCAGAAGACTCTTAGAAAATTTTATTGATATATGCCAACTGAACTACGTGAATTTTGCAGGTTGCAAGCTGGACTTGAAGAGGAACTTCAAACTCAAAATCCTTTCTGGATGTGACCTGTTATAGTCCTAACATGTTGAAAGTAAACATTCTCTCCCAGATCCCACCCCCAACAGAGTATTAACATGTTTAACACTAAACTCTCTAATGATGTGCATTATATTTGATATATTTAGTGAAAATGAACAAAAGGCTTATAAAACCACTTTTGTTTACAAACACAGCAATGACTTCACAATCATCTCCAATTGTCACATTAATTTCAGTTATGCCAAAGATATTACTAGGGAGATCAGTGAGTAAACTTAAATAGTTCTGAACTATTGTAGTATAAGTGGCAGTAAAAGAAGACAGATTCATCAACTGTGTTGAGAATGATTGCTGTATTTTATATAATAATAGAATAGAATAAAAAATAAGATTTTTATATCATTTTAAACTATACGGTTTGGATATATCTGTGATGTGTAAAATTCAGTTTGTGACTTTTAGCAATTAAAAAGTAGCTGACAATTTATTAATGTTCACAATACTAGGTAAAATTACCTGAAACACATTAAAAGATTTTGTTGTCAAAACAACAGAATATCAAGTTTGAATTATCAGCAGAATATAAAGTTTTAATTACAATAAACTCCATATATTCAAGGTTATGAATTTTAATAACAGGAAATAGACACCCTAAAAATATTCTGACGAAATATTTCCAGAAATCAATTGCTCTGCTCTAGTTCATCAGAATTTAGAGTCAGAATCTTGCATCAGCAAAAGAAGAGATGCAATCTCTTCCTTTCCTTAAGTGAGAAGTCTGTAAGCCAGGTAAGCCAAAATATATTCTTGTCCAGGCCTCAAAACCAAATAATACAGCTATCAACTTTATCTCAAATTCTTATGGTTCTAATCAGCAATGAGCAGCAGTTTATTTGTCTTAAACTATTCAGGGAAAAAATGGGTTTCCTTGTTTATTTCCAGCTTTAATTTGAGCTATTTTTAATGAGATATAATTGCCAGATAATACCATTGGTAAAAATATTAGCCTCAAGACCTTTTCCTCCCTGCTCATAAAGTCTATACACAGAAATTTTTTTCCTGTCTAATATAAAGGCCACTCATGAATGAAGTGCCTTAAAAAATTCATATTTCCAGCTGATAGTTTCTCAAATAGTTCACAAGTCACTGAACACTCAGACAACTGAGGCAGAATTGATTGTGTGAACATAAAAATGTATTGAAACTTCGATTTAGTATAGATGTTGCATTATTTTTCATGATAAAGTCTTACAATTTCATATAACTAAATGTGAACTGATTTAACATCAGCTGTAATGGTGTGATTAAGCCATGATCCATTGCAACAATAAATACATCTGACCCATTCTCATATTTCTTTTTGAATCTATCTTTTGGCTAATGAAGTAAAACTGAAAGTAACCAATTGTTTTCCATAACTCACATACTGCGCACTCCACTGCAAGAGTCCGGAGACAGGATCAAAATCTGTCCAACCAAAAATTCACCCAACACAACACATATATAAAAAATATGTTACATGATACTTAAAAAGAAGTAAAAGCAAATTGAAGCCAAACTATTGGCCAGAAGGTTTAGTTCTTCCTCACAAACAAAACATTTCCTTCACTAATTCTGCACAAAAACATCTTTCAAAATAACAACATTAAGATATATAGCCATCTTTACTTACTCTGTTGAACTATATATGACAGAGGATTGCAAACGGTTACATGTAAAGTTTGCAGTAACTTTGAAAAACCATTTGGTTAATAGTAAGGAATATATTTTGAGAGCTAGTTGCATGCCACTTTAGAATGGAAATCAGTTCTAGTTTTTGTAAGTATAAAGCTGCAGCACTGAGATGGAAAAACACCTGGTGGCAAATATTTCCATTTTTTAATGTGCTCCACAGCAAGATATAAAACTCCCTGTCCTCCCCTTGTAAAAGATTTGACCTAGCATTGTAGCAAATCAGGTCAGAGGCAATACAGAGAGAATATGACATTGTCAGACTGGCATACAAGCTCCTTTTAATAACCCATATCACAGTGAAGTTCACTGGGCTGTTGCTGGCCACTTGGGATTGTTTTGACAAATCTGGATAAAAGCAGATAGATGTAATTTCATAACTATATAAATATAATTTCATCTATTATACCATAAATAGTTCCAGGGCCAATAATCAACAGTAGGAAATATGTATTCTAACAAGAAAGTTGTTAACACAAGGAATTAGGGGTACTTTGAAAACATGTAATTAAAAAAAAAAATCTGCAAGCTGTTATAAAATTTGCAGTTCTCATAGAGCATACCTGAAGGCTCTGCTGGAATAAACACTTATTAATAAGTACTTTTTTTCTGCTGTTACTAATTTGACAGAAGAAAATGTAATAGTCAGTTAACTCTATTTCTGCATTTTATTTTCTTGATGGTGTACAAAACTTATTATTATTGTAATAAATAATATTGACTTTGAGGGGGAGAATGAAACAAGAGGTTGTTACAGAGTCAGGTTGCAACTGGCAAGAAAATAATTTTCTCAACACCTACTAGCATTGAACATGGTAGCCACAAGAGTTAGTCTTGTGTGAGCACTGATGCAAGTAATGACAGCATAAAAGACTTAAGCATAAATAAAGTTGTACATGTTCACTGGCAAAGCAAACTTTGCTTTCAGGAACAAACAACTATCCCCGAACTTACTTGTTCATTTGTTTAGAAACATTTTCTATGTAATACAAAGTTGGATCTATCCCTCACATAACCAAGATATTATTATTTTTTCCATTATTTTCACAGTTCCTTTCATTGCGTTAAAACACCATGAAAGCTTAGATATTCCATAAAGTTTTCTATCTGCAAGATCATTTTATGATGTGATTCTTACCTACTTCCATAATACTTTGTGCTTAGGGTCTCTGAGTCATCTAACTGACACTACAGTAGTAACATCCTCATCTAGTTCTCCATCTCTGGGAACAGCACACAAATCATCACAATACAAACCTCAAAAATCACAAGAAATCTATTAAAAATGGATATGCTTCAAGAGAAAGAAGTATTAAAATTATATTTAAAAAAATGAAATAAACTCAACACTTTATTCTGAGTGAAAGATAATTATCTTGGCAACAAGCATTTAATTGTAAATCTGACAATTACATATCAAGCTAGTGGTATAAACAAATATCTAATCTGCACTTAAATAGTGATATCACATAATAAGGTAAGATTTGCTTTTAAAATTTGTGAGTTGGTATTCCTTTCTGTATAAGTACCAATCCCACCATCATCCCAACTACATGATCACAATAACCAGTCGTCTGTTGGTTGACATAAAGATGCTTCCCAAAGTGTGTATTCATGTTACTTGGCAAAATATTTCTATTGCATTCAGCAATAGTGATATGTTTACTTTGTCAAGTTTAGATTCATTTTTGGAAACTTGTATTGGTAAATCATTATCTTGCAGAACTATATCTGATCAAGGTTGTTTTGGGAAAAAGACAATATAGAGAAGTCCTCAGTAAAGTAAGTTTACAGACTCTTTCTTTAAAGAAAGAAATTATATTCTAGCAAGACAACACAGAGCCATAGAAAAAAAAAAAAGACAGTGAAAATGAAGTTGCCTTTCCTCTACCAGCTTAAAGGGGGAGAAAATAAAGGAATGTGTACAATGACCAAGGAAGAAACTTACTACTAGTCCTATAATTTGTTTGATGTAAGGATTTCTACCAGTATATGGACAAACTGTAGAAATGTGTTCACTATTACACAGCCATTTAGTTCTTCACAAATTCAGCAAACTTAAACATCAAGACTTCTATAAATTATGCATATATTGAAAGAACAGTTTGGAAGTTCCTAAATATCAATGTTTCTAATCAAGTCCAAGAGTGTTCCACATCACATCACTTGCAGGTGCACTTGGTGCCCTAAACTTGTCAGATATCAACACAATATATAATTATCCTAGAACAGAAATAAGCTTGTATGATTTTAGGGTCATCTAAAACTTGTCTCTGTCTATATCTGCTTCCAGAGCATATAAACTAGGTTTTGATTCCAAAATTAATACTGTCTGTTTTTTGTGTAAATTACAGTAACAAAGTTAGATATTAAAATACTAAGGGTATTTTTAATTTTTAATGTTTCAGTCGCTGTTTCTGTAGGTCATACCTACAAAAGCAAATGTTTGAATATGCCTGTTAGCTCAATTCTGGATAGGCTATCCAAATCACATGTATCTAGCAGTAGAGATGCCAACAACTTTGAAAATAAGGCTATCAAAGGCCAAATTAAAATGCAACTCAAGAATCGCTCCAGTGTAGAACACTCAGAATAAAGTGAACATTTACTGAGAAGCACTAACTGAGGACCACAGTCAATATAAAATTATATATCCCTTATAGAGTAATGAAAATTCAATCCAAAAGGACAGTTGCATAAAAAAATAAGACGTTAAGTTCTTAATATAATTGAATTGGATATATTATTTGTCACTATCCACTTAAGGGTCCTCAAAGAACCTGGAATAGATTGTCAATAGCAATATAAAAGATTTCAGCTAGCTAAGAATAGTTGCTACAAAGTCAAACTGCCATGATGTGAGGTATTTCACTGATGCCAACACAAACAGTTTTCAGCTTTCAAACAAGGAGCAGAGTTCCAGCCTCCTGTGTTTAATGTTTCTGCAAGGAGAAAGAGGTTTTTTGCATCTTGTTTTGCATAGGCACATCTAAACATAGTCACAATAATAATATTATAATAATCTTATTTGTATCTTTTGACAAATTAATGAGTTTGCATGTCTATTGCCCTTTAAAGAATCAAACATGAGCAAAGATACTTAGAACTGAATTCAGTACTTTAATTGCACATTATCTTCTGTATGAAGCAACAGACCAGAGAATACGTGGAGAAATACAGGTGACGTGGGTGTGTTATACTAAGCATGCTTCACACAGTACTCTATAACTGTTCTAAGCTTTTTAACTTTTCTTTCCTCATCAACTCAACAGTGAATACATTGTATGATTGTATAATTACCTATACCTATTACTATGGCTTAACACATGGTCGGTTGTTTTGGCTTGAGCTTTGGATGTGAACTAAACCAGAGCAACGTAGCAAGAGTGCTCCAAGAAGAAGTGCTGCAAGAAAGTCAGGTTGAAAAGACACAACTATCCTTCAAAATGTCTTTTATTTTTTTCTGATCCATGTGCCAATCTCAGTAGAGTCATCATGACATTTTGGAATGTTTAATAAGGCCATGCCTCAAGTTCCATGACATTTTGCCACTATTCTGGCTGAGGAACCACGTTGCACTCACAACAGCATTATGAGCTAAGAATTATTAGGAACTACAAACAACTCGTCTCCTGGCACTGGAAGTTCCAGGTGAATATTTGGTTTAAATTTCATACCCTACTACTTTATTCCTCTTATCTGAAGTACTTCCTCCCTAATCACATACAGCCTTTAACGTCAATGCTCAGAGATTTCATTTGACATCTTTCTGCAGGAACGATGTGCTGCCATTGTTCCAGTCTGATGCTTTTTGCTGTTCACCTCCTCTTCTAGATATAATATCAAAAGAGCAGAGGGCCAGGAGGCCAAACAACTCATCTGGCTTTATAGATTGCTGTTATCTTTCTTCTGTGAAGTTTATTGTTGATTTAGGGGTGTTTTAAGTTTCATATACTTAGGTAGGTATTCAAGACAGTTCTGGGAAGAAAACATCTCCATAAAGAGGAATAAATTCCCCAAATTCCAATCTCACACAGCTAGTACATGTGCCATGCTCTCCTGTTCCCTTTCTCAGACTGAAGGGACACGTCACTCCACTTAAGAGGTAGAAAAAAAAAAAAATCTGGTTTCCATTGTGTTGTTTACATAGTTCTGCATGGGCCAAGAGGCAGCGGTGGCCATTAGAGCTCAAATCTAAATATGATGACAAACTATAGATTGCATACTAATAGGCAGTATAATCTGTGAAACAACCTATGGCTGGAAAACAATGTTGAGTTATCTCACTTAACTAAATTGTAACCTTAAGTTTTGGTCATTTGCAAAGGTTGGTAGAGAGCTTCATACCCAAAGATTGCCTATGGATTTAAAAAAAATAAATAAATTAAAATTTCAAACCATAAAAACAAGTATCATAACAAGTTCTATGTAGCATGTTTACTAAAAATAAATACATTGTCAACTCCCACAATCTAAGGCCTGATTTCAGAATAGGATTGATTACCACATGGCAATAGTTGCAGAGTAGTGCATATCAGGTTGAAAAGAGAGCACATTGTGTTAGCAAAGCAAATGAGGAAGAAAAATGAACAAAGCTCACTGCACATACACTTCTCTTGTTTAACTAAGGACTCTGAAATTTCCTCTTCTTTTGTGTCCTCTTCCTTGTTTGATCTCTGTGTGAACTAATTTTAAGAACATTCAAATGTGTGTGAGTTCTTTTTCTTTAATTAAACAAGCCTTGCCTCAATTACTAAGCAGAAAGGCAAACTTCTTCAAAGAAAGGATGTTGCAGAAAAAACTTTTTCAGTCTTACTACCAAAAAAAAAAAAACCCAACAACAAAGAAAATCCATACATCTTTCAGTAAGATTTTGAAATGCTCATACATTAATCTCCTTACCATCCTTTCAATTAAAATACTCTGTTCATTTGTCTGAGTACCATCTCCCAGGAAAAGGAGGTTTTAAGGACTCATGGAAACGAAAAGAGAACAAAAGCATGATCACAAGAAACATTTCCACTGTCTGGGAAAGGCGTTCCAAAATGATCTGTCTGGTCATGCAATGAAATACCTTTGAAATTCATTAAGTCAGACACTATCAGCCCAATCTTGCAATTCTGACTCAGGCAAAACTGTCATTGACGTCAGTGAAAGCTTTGCCTTTATGAAAAAAGTGAGAACAGATTTCAAGACTGGAACCTAGTTGTGTTTCATTTCATTACCATCTTATTTCACAAACAAAAAAGCCCATTAAAATCAGAAAGATTCTAGTACAAACAAAAAAAACTGCACATCCACAGAACACAAAATCTGAATTGCAGGGGAAGTTTATTGTGGCCTTTCTTTTAACTTTCCGTTAGATGTCAGGATAGTGCAGAAATCAACATATATTTTCTTTATGAGTGTTGACTTCTCTCAAAGTGATTTATGAAAACAGATCTGCTACTGGAGTGCTGTAGGGTAGACAGACGGTTGTAGGGAAAACACCAACACAATAAATAAACTAAAGAAAAAATGGGCAAGAACAAATAATAGGACAGAACAGTATAGGAATCTTCAACTAACATTAAGATCTCACGAACACAGAAGAAGTCATTCCATTAACACTCAAGGAAAGAGAAAAGTAGACTAGTTATTGCATAAAAAGAATCTTCTTACAGTATTCAGATAATATTTGGGATTAGAGACCTTCAGCTGTCCCTTACCTTTCAAGGGTTCCAGACTTGCATCTGACTAACTAGCAGTTAAGCCAAATTATTTTAAAATAATTCACTCTACAGAGATGCAAGATCATGCTATGTGAGACTTTGAAAGAAGTTTTAGTTAAAAGGAAGGTTTTGCGAGACTAATTTGTAGGATAAACATGAATAACTTTGTTTTTAAAACTAAGGAGTACAAGTTTCAAAAAGTTCCATTTAAATACAGAAAAAACTATTTTACGGTGAGGGTGACGGAGCAGTGGAACAGGCTTCCCAGGGAGGTTGGGGAGTCTCTTTCCTTGGAGGTCTTCAAGACCCGCCTGTACATGTTCCTATGCGACCTGATCTAGGTTGACCTGCTTCTGCAGGAGGTCTGGACTAGATGATCTCTAAAGGTCCCTTCCAATCCTACCATTCTATGATTCTATGATTCAAGAAACTGCTGGACATTTCTATTTCTAACTTAAACTATTGAATGGTTGCTCAACTTTCATTTACCAGAGCCCCTCATTAAGAAAAAAAATTACATGAAAATTTTAATGTTACAGTTCAGGATTCATGTCTAGAATTATAAGTCTCCCGTATTTGAGAATTTCTATTACCCAATTAGGAAAGATCACATCTGCAGTTCATAGAATCACAGAATACCTTAAGTTGTGGCTCATAAGAACCATCAAATCCAACTCCCTCCTTCTCGCATAATTCATCATATTTAGGTAGCAATTAAACCAATCACAGTGCAAAACCTACTGAAAAAATGGTTTAAAGCTTCACTAGCTCTCGCAGCAAGGTAGAACAAACTCACTTAGGTTTTCTAAAATTTTGTGGATATATCAACCTCAAGGAAGCATTCTACCTCAGACTTAAATACATGGGTATNAAAATCCATACATCTTTCAGTAAGATTTTGAAATGCTCATACATTAATCTCCTTACCATCCTTTCAATTAAAATACTCTGTTCATTTGTCTGAGTACCATCTCCCAGGAAAAGGAGGTTTTAAGGACTCATGGAAACGAAAAGAGAACAAAAGCATGATCACAAGAAACATTTCCACTGTCTGGGAAAGGCGTTCCAAAATGATCTGTCTGGTCATGCAATGAAATACCTTTGAAATTCATTAAGTCAGACACTATCAGCCCAATCTTGCAATTCTGACTCAGGCAAAACTGTCATTGACGTCAGTGAAAGCTTTGCCTTTATGAAAAAAGTGAGAACAGATTTCAAGACTGGAACCTAGTTGTGTTTCATTTCATTACCATCTTATTTCACAAACAAAAAAGCCCATTAAAATCAGAAAGATTCTAGTACAAACAAAAAAAACTGCACATCCACAGAACACAAAATCTGAATTGCAGGGGAAGTTTATTGTGGCCTTTCTTTTAACTTTCCGTTAGATGTCAGGATAGTGCAGAAATCAACATATATTTTCTTTATGAGTGTTGACTTCTCTCAAAGTGATTTATGAAAACAGATCTGCTACTGGAGTGCTGTAGGGTAGACAGACGGTTGTAGGGAAAACACCAACACAATAAATAAACTAAAGAAAAAATGGGCAAGAACAAATAATAGGACAGAACAGTATAGGAATCTTCAACTAACATTAAGATCTCACGAACACAGAAGAAGTCATTCCATTAACACTCAAGGAAAGAGAAAAGTAGACTAGTTATTGCATAAAAAGAATCTTCTTACAGTATTCAGATAATATTTGGGATTAGAGACCTTCAGCTGTCCCTTACCTTTCAAGGGTTCCAGACTTGCATCTGACTAACTAGCAGTTAAGCCAAATTATTTTAAAATAATTCACTCTACAGAGATGCAAGATCATGCTATGTGAGACTTTGAAAGAAGTTTTAGTTAAAAGGAAGGTTTTGCGAGACTAATTTGTAGGATAAACATGAATAACTTTGTTTTTAAAACTAAGGAGTACAAGTTTCAAAAAGTTCCATTTAAATACAGAAAAAACTATTTTACGGTGAGGGTGACGGAGCAGTGGAACAGGCTTCCCAGGGAGGTTGGGGAGTCTCTTTCCTTGGAGGTCTTCAAGACCCGCCTGTACATGTTCCTATGCGACCTGATCTAGGTTGACCTGCTTCTGCAGGAGGTCTGGACTAGATGATCTCTAAAGGTCCCTTCCAATCCTACCATTCTATGATTCTATGATTCAAGAAACTGCTGGACATTTCTATTTCTAACTTAAACTATTGAATGGTTGCTCAACTTTCATTTACCAGAGCCCCTCATTAAGAAAAAAAATTACATGAAAATTTTAATGTTACAGTTCAGGATTCATGTCTAGAATTATAAGTCTCCCGTATTTGAGAATTTCTATTACCCAATTAGGAAAGATCACATCTGCAGTTCATAGAATCACAGAATACCTTAAGTTGTGGCTCATAAGAACCATCAAATCCAACTCCCTCCTTCTCGCATAATTCATCATATTTAGGTAGCAATTAAACCAATCACAGTGCAAAACCTACTGAAAAAATGGTTTAAAGCTTCACTAGCTCTCGCAGCAAGGTAGAACAAACTCACTTAGGTTTTCTAAAATTTTGTGGATATATCAACCTCAAGGAAGCATTCTACCTCAGACTTAAATACATGGGTATGCATAAGGTAGCTGACATGCTCCTAGACTGTATATTCAGTATCCATCCATTTAGCCAACAGGATGCATGCAGTGCATTACACCTAGAACATGCCAAGCAGACTTTGACACATAAAAACCTGATTGTTTAACAGAAAAGTGTAAAGTTATTCTTCCACATCAAGCGTTCCTCAGATAGATTTCTTTTTCAGATATTCTGCCATGCTGCTTTTTAATATTTGTCTTACTGTTACTGAATCACATTAGCAAATATTTGAAGACAGAAAATTCACACTTAGCTTCTTTTAATTGAATTGTTCACAGATTGGCATATCAAGTGGTAATACAGAAATTTTTAATGAACTCCAACAGAGTAAGTTCAATAATTACTGTAGCTGTATTTTAGACCTAGGTGTTGTTTGAAGTTTTCCTTCAATGGCAGTTCCATAGTCATGGAACTACAGGTGTTGAAAAAGCCATTTGTACCACAAATGAACTTCCAGCCAAGGTGGGTAGTCATAAGGAACAAATCTGACATACCTATTCCATCCCAAAAACCTCGCCATGTGTATAGCTTAGACACCAAAAGTAACAAGTCTATCAGAAATCAGTGTCAATACATTTTTCTATAATCATATTTTTAAACTTAGATTTCATTCACTGTCTTAATTTAGCGTGCCATAAAGCTTTTAGAAATTTTGATAGTTTCTGTAACACTTTTAAACATATCTACTTTCTTGTGAACTCTCTGTTCATTACCCATTAATATTGCATTTCAGAAAAAAAAAAATCAAACAAAAACAAAAACTTATATGACTGTTCAGAGACAGAAAGCATTCCCAGGGTTGCCTTATAATGTGTCTTTATGGTCATTAATATTTGCACAGGAAAAGTAGAGAAAAATAACCAGGACTGCTAAAACAAACACTCCTAACGGTTGTTCCTATATCTGATATTTGTGGACAAGTAATACTGAACTTACACATGCATGGTGTTCTGATGTACTTAGAAGCCTGTAAAACCTGACACAAAGTTTTAGGATTATTTATAAATAACTGTAATCACTCAAGCCCCCTACTGTCTTGTGCAGTGGTACAGCTCAGCCAGAAGAGCATGTATTACATAAAAGAATGCACGTGTCATCATATGGTTCATTTTTCCATGTGCCCTGCTACAACAGTTTTACCTTCCGAACATCATCTCCCACAGACACACAGGACTTGTACACATTACCATTATTACACCTAGTCAGCAGTCTGTCCACTTCCACAGGATATCAAGCATTCACATTTGAGGATTTTACCTTACAGATCAGAGACATAATTTTTTGTAACACATAGATATGGTTAGGAACTCAAGATTTCTACTAATCTGTGTTCAGATCCTCAACATCTGGCCAGGTATTGGAGAAACTATACTGACACTGGATTTAGTCCTAGGAAAGTTCACCCTATTAAAAGAGAAAGTTACACAAGAAGATTGAGAGAATGATGTTTACAACTATAATAACCATGTCAGATTGCTATTATAAAAAAATATCTCAGTATCACAAGTTTAAGATTCATGTCATGATGCACAAGCCTGTTATTTTCCTGAATGTGAAAAAAATATGGAAACGTGAACACAACAAAATACGAAGTACAGCTATAAAAGAAAGGACATATTTTTATGGGGATCTTAGATGTTCTGTATCTAAAATCAGTTTTCCAGTTGGATTGCTTAAAATAATTAAAAAGATTAAAAAGTTTAAGTGCATGAATCCAAGTTTAAATGTTACCATGTAACTTTTACTAAAGAAGTTTGTTTCAAAAACTGCTCAATGAAACAGAAAACTTAATGAATTTAAAGAATATAATCAATTGTTAACTTTAAAAAAAGATATATATATATATTTGAATTATCTCTTAGAGGCAGTTGTCTTCTTTGGACAGTCTTCTAAGTAAATATTTTAGTGCTTAGTACTGTTTGATGTTTGGTATTTTTTTATTTCTTAGATGTATCTCTCTGCGGCATGTAGTTTTCAGTATTTGCTGGAGGAAGGAAAGGAATAGGTCTCAAAAACAACTTGATATTTTCAGCAGTTATTTGATCATGTATAAGTAGATTTCATTAAGAATTAGTACATGAAGACATCAAACGGTGATTTTAAACTTTTTTTTTCATGAACATCTTACAAGTTGAACTCCATCTTTTGTGTATTAAAAGGTAAATTGAGGAAGTTTACATCTTCTTCTCTTATTTCATTGCTTGGATATTCAATAAAGGTGGTGGCATCCCAGGTAATTCTTTTACAATATATTGTAAAGCAAAAATAAGTTAAGGAAGAAGCTTAGGAATAAATAAAAAAAATCTTCTTTGAACTGATACAAGTCAGAAACTGGGCACATAGAACCTTGCATAGAAAACACAATGGTTTTCTATGCAACTCACAGAAATCACCTCTACAATTGTGTGCCTTACAGTATCTGCTCTGCCAAGGAATACCTAACAATGTTACATTGTTTGCCAAGAAAATTGGTGGAGTCTTCATCCTTGGAGATATTCCAATGTCATCTGGGTATAGTTCTAGGCAACTTACTCTACATTATCCTGTTTGAACAGAAGGAGTGAAACTGATAGCTTCCAGAGGTCCTTTCTGGAATTCTAAGATTCAACAACAAGCATTAAATATGATAAAATAATGCTTCAGTAGCTGGATTTTGGATTATTTTCCCTATAGAAATACACCTCTGTGAATCAGCTTAATATTTCTAGCCTGATGTGAACCATTTTCCCATAATTTCTTTTATATATGTATTCAGCTATAAACAGTGACCTCTGACCCTAAGTCTTGAAAGCACACACCCCAAAACATGAGCAAAGAAATCTTAGCCATTTGAAATTAATGAAACCCATTTTAGTACAACAACAATGACAAAAAAACTTTGAAGGTATTTTTATTTATTTTCCCAAAGGGGAAACAAAAAACCCACATCAAAACACACTCATAATCAACTCAAAACACTACTGAAAAAAATGGCCCCAAAAACCTTCTGTGGCCCAAAAAATACTAAACCAAATATTCACACTTCAGTTGTACCTACCTTTGATACAATAGTTTCTCCTTAAAGCTATCACCCTTATTCAGGTTTTGTCTGATAGGAGATCAATTTGATCCACCCTGAGCTGTCCAGGGAAGTGTTTAAGAGACAGTTGGATGTTGTACTTAGGGAACTGCTCTAGTGGTTCATAGCGCTAGGACAAAGGCTGGACCCAATGATTTTAAAGGTCTCTTCCAGCTGAAATGATTATCTGATTCTACATCTGTGTGACCAACAGGTTAGTATTAATTCTTGAAGCAGTGTTGCTGGATTTCTGGTTTAGACAAATAAAAGCCTCCGTTTGTGTATTATGTCAACAAGAACAAAGAATTTCTTCTTATGTGGAGCATAAGCACATGAAACTGAAGGACACAGTTGCAAACTATCCCACTGCACAGTCATTAAGTTGTCCCAAGTGAATCCACTTCCAGTAACGTTGTATCCTACTGAATTACTTTCTTTCTACTTCATAGTTCTGAAAATTAGTTGTATTTTGCTTGCATAAGACTGCAATCCAGCTCTCCTACTCTGGAGGTAGGAAAGCAGGGATTCCAGATATCCAGTTGAAAATTTGGTTTGTTTGTGTTACAGACTTAGGATTGGAAAATTCTATAACACTTGAAGTAGGTTAAGATCTTCCAGTGTTGTTCATTTTGCAAGACTGAAACCATTTGCCTGTCAGTGCTAAACTATGACTTATCCATATGTACAAAGTTTCTATTTCTACTCAGACAGCATAGATGCTGTTTAGTCAACATCTTTGACCAGGCATCCTGCTGAACACATTGGAGAAATCACTTCAGATAACACCCTTTTACACAGATTTTACAAATTCATAGCACATTAACAGCTTTCCCAGTTACATACTACTTGGAAATTGGCAGTTAGGTAACAAGTGTCAGTAATCTCAACAGCAACACCATATGTCAGAACTAATTCTAGCAATTAGCAATAACAACAGATAAATGCCTAGAGTCGCCGACGTGGACAAGCTCCTGAGCATGCAGGGAGTCAGTGCATATGAAGACTGTATTAAAGCTCATTTATACTATCTGGGGAAAAACAAACAAACAAACAAAAACCAAAAAACACACACAAAAACCAGAAACCAAAATAACAAAAAACCACCAAAACACAGTGAAAATAATAACAGTTTTGCTTGCACTTTTTTCCCACCTCTACTGCTCAGATGAAAACTCAGTCTAACTCTATTGGGAATTCTCTTCAGATCTCATTAGTCATTAAAAATTGCAGTATTGTTAGCTCTTTGGTGAGTCTAGTACAATTTTGCAGATGGTGATAAATCTCACTTTTGAGAGAATAACAAAGAAAAGAACTCTGTCCATTAAAAAAAAATCTTAACATTCATAGTTGGACGTATTTACATACAATAGCTGTATCTTTAAAATAGTTTAAAATGCTATGCTGAAACAAGCAAACTGGGGGAGATGAAACTACCTTCCTCAATGTGCCCTCACTTCTGTTGACACAAGTTCTTTACAATTAACTAATTTTTAGAGAAAAGTTTTCGAAGAACTGATTTTTGCCTTTCTTCCAGCTGGAGAAATCTGATTCATTCTAATTCCAGGCTTCAGATATCTCGTGGTTTCCAAGGGAAATTTATCTCTCGCCTCACTTTGAAATATATCTGTACTTTACTTAACATCAGCAAGTCATTTAAATGTGCATTGCTTCCATTGCAAATAGCCATGAAGTAGCTTTATTATTAATTCCAGTAGCCTAACACTTGTTATATTTTATGTGTAAAAGGCCTTCACTTATTCAAAGTGCACTCCCATGGGTACCTAGGCATGCATGATAATTAGAAAAAAAAGTTCTGAAATAATAATCCAAAGTGTACTACCTTTAAGAAAAAGCATTGTGAAACAAGGATTATGCTGGTTATATGGAATTGGAAGGTTTTTTTCAATTTTTTGCTTGATATCGCCTTTAATGAATTTTAAATACAATCATTTAAATAAAACCTAACAGCAAAAGCATGGCTGCCAGGGTAAGCTTAAATACATTTCTAAAGCCTTTCTCCTCTCTTTGCAACCACTAGAACATTGCAAAAAAAAAATTTATTTTTACTCATTTTTAATATTGGAAGAAAAATAATCATCATAGTTGAAGCCTGCATTCTTGAGGGATATTGCTCAGATACTTGGAACACAAAAATAAGATGCTGTTGTGGTTTGGCCCAGCTAGCACAGCAGCACTACGATAGTCTCTCGTTCAATGCCCCCATTCACCCCCACCCTTGTTAGCATGGCGGAGGCCCCAGCAAATTGGGAGTAAAAAGATAAGCAAGGTTGTTGTGGATTAAAACAAGGACAGGGAGGGCTTACTGCCAATTATGGTGCCAGGCAAAACAAACTCCAGTACTCAACTTAGAGAGGAAAGTAAGAAAGTTTATTCTACAAGAAACAGAATGGAATAAAAGCAAAAGGGAGTAGGGTGATGAGAAAATTACAA
>WBNH01010709.1:102260-113558 GCA_013401255.1 Urocolius indicus
TTCTCTCCAGAGAATGCAGGGGAGTCTCTGCTCTGGTACACCTCCTCCTCTCTTTCATCACTGACCTTGGAGTCCGCATGGTTGTTTCTCTCACTGTTCCTACTCCTTGCACCACCACCAGCCAGAAGAAGAAGAAAAGACAGAAGAAGGAAGAAGCAGGAAGAAGATGGAGAAAGAAACCTACTCTTCTGGCTTCTTCTTAAAAAGTGATCGTGGAGGTGTCTAATTGGCTCAACCTCAGAAGTGTGTCTGGTTTAGAGCTGGGGAGAGTAGCAAACAACTTCTTACAGGCACCATCTTTACAGCCCCTTCCCCCTTACCAGAAAAGGCTGTCATGTCAAACCATGACAGATGCAAACATTTTCTAAGCATTTTTTGTGATAGTCACATACTGTAGTAACATAGGTTACTTGGATCACTGCTAATGTTTGTGAGATATTGAAATCAATTGTAAAACAAATAAACAATTTACTAATTCCTGAGGAATTAAAGAACTGATATATTTTTAGAATCAAGTATAAATTAGTATGCATTCATTTTCTACATAATATGTATTACTATTTCTTTATGAATACAGCATATACCTTTATTTATTTGTACAAACAGAGCTTATGAAGTATGTTGAAATTTATCTGTTACTGTTGATGCTGAATGCTGTTCAAACCAAACGGAGGTAGCAGTCATTTTTTTTCTGAAATGTATGTTGTTGCCTCATCTGCTGATAAAGATGACTTGAAAGCTTCAATAGTTCAGTCATTCTTGACATAAGAGGTTCTGAAGAAATACAAGGAAGAATATTTTCACTGTGAGTGTGACAGAGCACTGGAACAGGCTGCCCAGATTGGTTTTGGAGTCTTTTTCTCTGAAGATATTTAAACCCCACCTGGACGGGTTCCTGTGTGACCTACTCTAGGTGGTCCTGCTCTAGCAGGGGGTTTGAACTAGATGATCTCTCTAGGTCTCTTTCAGCCCTTCAGATTCTGTGATTCTTAAAAGCTTTTGATAAGCAGGATATTTTTTGCCAAGATGTTTCTTTACAGTAAAAATATTTTGAATCTTCCTCCAGCAGTGAGAATCTTGACATTCATGAAAAATGAATAATGTTTCCAGCAGGTCAAGCCTACTTGAAAGTCCTATGTATTACTAATGTCTCACAGATGGGATTTCTTCTTTACATCCCTCATTGGGATTGTATTCAAAAAGCTGGATGAATCTCACATCTATATTCAGTCATTCAGCTATGCCAAGAAGCAGATAAGAAAGAAAAGAATTTTTACTCTTATTTTAGATTTGGAAAGAAAAAATGAAATAGCAATAACATACAATATATTTTGAAAATAGCTATATACATTCTCCACATAAAAGAGCTGCAACATCTTCAAAGCATTTGGATACACTTAGGTTCTCCTGAGAGATAAAAACCAACTCCTTTGCTGACTTTCAGATTTCATTCCCTTTCCCTAAAAGTAGTAGGAAGCAGTAACACAGAGACAAGAACAGAACTGTTGACAGCATCAGTTTCAATCTGTACTCCTGAAGACTATATTATGTCTCTACTGAGGCCCAGGAAATGCACAGCAGCTTAATTTACTTTTTGTCATTAATGTATTCCTTTTCCCTTGGTAGTAGGCCTCATGTTGCTAGATATCCTAATTGGCAAACTGACACATTAATTTTTTAATGCAAGGCTATTTATATTTGCATTGAAGGTTTTTATCCAATGTCTTTTATTCCAAGGAAGAGGTCACAAAACTACAGAATTACTCATCAGATAGAGACTATTTGACCTCTGAAGATTTACTTTTCTGGATTGAAAATATAAATCACCCTTCAACATAATTTCTGCATGTAGACCATAGCTCCCTATCACCAGTTCTGAATTATTAGTACTTGATCCATCAAGATTCTCATCTGTTCCAGGGTCTTACACTCAGTAGAAGTACAAGCATAGTTCACATTTCTGTCTCCCATCTCTTGAGCTGACATACAAGACCATTTCTTTAAAAAAATATTTTGATTACTTTTTCAGCAAGAAGTACCGTTACTGAGAAGGAAGGATGGAAATACCATTGATATATAATTGAAGTATTAATGATAAATTGATCTCATTAATTCTTCCAGTATCTCTAGAATAATCCAGGATTCAAACTGAAACCACAGTATTAAAGGACATACTAACATTACACCCTGATTCTGCCATCCATTTGATGATTGCAGCTGAATCTGAACTTCTACATCTATATCTGCAAATGAAGTAAAATTGTTTCATATTCTGACTCTCCTCAGAAAAATCTTAAGGTGCAAAAAAATGTCAAACACATAGTTCGGAATGGAGAAACTGCATGCTACTCCAGTAAACTGCAGTTACTATATAAACAGAGCCAAGATGTCTAATGAAGTCTGTAAAACTGTATTACACCTCTCTACCCCTGAAAGAAACACACATAGTACCTGTTGTACCACTATTTTGTTGTCAGTCTCCTATTTTTTTGCTGCAGTTTACATAAACCATAGATTTATTTTACTTCCCGCCTTTTGACTAACACAGTCAAGATGAGAGAAGTCTTTACTCCTTGTATCTTCTGAAAAGGTATATTGAGTTAATGTGGTAGGGTGAGACTTTTTGACAACGAGGGAAGGGCTGTAGCAACAGCCAGCGCTCTTCCAAGCTCCAAGTCAGACCCATTTCTTCTAGTCAAAGCCAGGACAATCAGGCACCTCTATGATAATTGTTTAAGGGAAGATATGCAATAGAAGAGAAAGTGGTTGAGAGGAAGTTGAATGGGAGAGAAACAACCATGTGGACTCCCAAGGTCAACAAGCAAGGAGGAGAAGAAGTGTGCCAGATCAGAGACCTCCCTGCATCCAGTCGTGAAACAGCAGCTGTCCTCCTACAACCAATGGAGCTGAGATCTACCAGCAGGTTGTGAAGGACTACATGGCATAGTGGGTATCACCACCTAAAGAAGATCATAAGTCTATGGGAAGCCAATGCTGGAATAGTCTACTTCTGAAGGACTTGCACTCTGTAGAAGAGACCCACACTGAAGCAATTCTTGAAAACCTGCAGCCTGTGGGAATTAGTCAGTTTGGAGAGGTTTGTGGAGGACTGTCTCCTGTGGGAGGGATCCATGTTGGAGCAGGGGAAGAATGTGAGTCCTCCCTCCCTAAGAAAGAAGGAGCAGTAGAGACAATCTGTGACAAATTGACTGCAACCTCCATTCCCTGCACCCCATCCCCTGCACCACTGGTAGGGAGGATGTATAGAAATCAGGAACAGAGTTGAGCCCAGCAAGAGGGAAGGAGTGGGAGAAAGATGTTTGTTATGATCTGGTTGTAGTTATCATCATTTTACTCTGGTTTTGATTGGCAATAACTTAAACTGACTTGGGTTTTATCTTCAAGGTGAGTCTATTCAGACCATGACCATAACTAGTGAGTCATCCTCTCATGTTCTTATCTCAACTCATGAGTTCTTTGTTATGTTTTCTCTTCCTCATCGCCTCCTAAGGAAGAAGAGTGGTGAGCAAGTGGCTACGTGGTGCTTTGTTGACAGCTGGACTTAAACTATGACAAGAATTGAGACACAGTTTGGTCAACACACAGAATGATAAACTGTAGAAGAGTTACAAAATCTTGTCTCTGTTTTCTTTTTCCCCTTTAGTACCCTTATTGTTTATCACTCCCAGTAAGGCATCCCTGTCAGCTGAAGCTATGAGTTATTCAAATGAGTACCATCACATGGGTGAACCATGAACACACCAACAGACATTGAACAGTGCTTCAGACCACACTAGTATGCAGGGCATGGGCTCAACTCTCCTAGATAAATGCCATCACCAATGAAGTGTTTAAATATACACACTAATTTTTTTGTCTGAGATCAAGTTGGACTCACAAGGTTATGCACATTACATGTTCTCTAGTCTGCAAAATATATTAGTTTAGCTTGACTAGCAAATAGCATAATTTTATTTTTTTTTTAAACAAGGTAAAAAAAAGGAAAGAAAGAAATCTGCTTAAAAGAAGTGGTCAAGCATTAAAAAGTCCTCCCTGAGAATTACCCCAGGGACATAAGTCTTCCCACAGACAGAGAGGAAGAATTGACTGAAGTAATCCTGACTGTATAGAAGACAAGTCAAATGATAAAATGCACTTTCTGCTTCAACAGGTTTGAACATCCCAGATGGGAAAAAAAACTAAATACAGCTTCATCAGATTCAGCAGTTATGCCTTCTTAAGTACTACCTCTATTCCAAACAAAATTCTTTGACCTGTATGGACATAAAAAATTTATGGAGGGAGAGTGTGGGGGTGTGGTTGGGTGTATACATAGAATGTACATCCATCTCTTCTATAAATCAACCAAATAATGTTTTGCCAGAAAACCTTAGAAGTAGTTGCTAGCTAGAGATTGCACATATAAGTTAGTTTTCTTATTGATGTAAATCCTCTATTCTTTAATCATACCTATAATAGCAAAAGATGTAAAATTTGTCTGGGTTCTGTGGTTTTGGGGGCAGGATTTGGTGGTTGGTTGATTTTGGTTGTGGAGGTGTGTTGCTTTATTTGGTTTAGTTTAAAAACCTTGCAGTAAACTCAATTTGCAGTAAAATACATTACTTTCCTTGATACACTGCCTAAATGGAAATCCTAACTATGTCTCTCCTTTATGTACACAAAGGGGGCTAATGATCACAAGAGATATTTTCATCCTATCAGAATATGTTTGTGAAGGTCACTCAAAATTATACATAAGGTATACAAATAGATCATAATTTCCTATTCCTCTGGCATCTCAGTTAAACTTGCTTTTATCATTTCAGAATTTATCATTACAGAATCTGCCATCCTGCCAACATGCACAGAGCTTCCCTTCATGTGTTCTATTTTGTAGATTTAGAAAGAAGACTTTTCAGCCTGAAACAACAAGGCATTTTGATGCTACAAGAACTTCAACATAGCATGTAAAGTCACATATTTCCATTGGCCCCCTTATCTTCATATCCCAGAGCATTTTCAACAACATTGTAGTCCATAAACCTAGAAAAAATTGGAAATTTAAGAAACTGGAAGTTCCTGTCCATTAGCTGAATTATTAAAATTAAAGTAAAAAGGCAGTCTATGGAGTCTCACTGTTGTAACCATAATATGCAAAAAAACATTCTCTGAAATACCACTCTGATTGACCATACACCAGTTTGCTAATAGAGCAAAGCATACTTTCTCCTCCACAGGGCAGCACCACAGATTCTCCATGTGCCTGTCCTTTGCAAGCATCTACTCAACGGCAAAGCAGTTACTTCCTGAGTCCAGAAACTCATATGTGAGCGAATGAGGTTCTGAGTACAAGGGTGCTCCTCCATTTCCCAAAAGCAATCTTCTTGAAGTGGTTACGTTAATAAGTCCACAACTTAGTTTTATCTATTAACGTAAAACATTTATGAAGCCAATGCTGTTCTTCAACTTAAAAGAACATTTGTTTATATAAAACTTTGAAACAAAAATCTCAAATCCTCTGTGATTTTACACTATTGAGTTTATTACAATGGAAGAAATGCACTTCTGTAAATTTTTCATGCAGTGCCTGTTGTTTTCTGGAATTCTTTATCTAAGTTCATTCATATGCTTACTTTATTATTAAATGCAATAAAGTTCTATGTTAGCTTTATATCTGTAGCTGAAGTAAAATTCATGTTATATTGAACTATAAATGCAGTCAAGTATGTTAATTTTAATATGGAAAATATGTAATTTACTAAAAGAGAACATGCCTTTATGGTTCACTTGCATTTTCTACGTTTGAAGAGTGTTTGAATTAATGTTGTGATCATATCAAAAAAGGAACTTGCAAATTCAAAATGATCTCCACTCCATCATGTAAGAGACACTCAATCCCACATAAGAGACAATAGAAAATCAGTAATTCAATATGAGGTTTTCACTTTTTAAAAACAGAAATATCTTAGACAGAACTTAATACTATATTTTATTTAAGCATATGATATATGTATATTTAAACGTGTGCACTCAAATCACAAATGCACATATCTAACTCAGACCCATGTAACTGTTAATTGAACTGAAAAGAATGAAAGCAATATTTACAGCTAGGTAGTACAATCTGTCTGTCACATTTCCTCTCCGTGGTTACTCCAGCCTCCTAACATTAAGTGTCTGAGGGTCAGTCTTACCTCCTGTTGTTGAAGTGTCTAGAGGCCTGGCATTCATATTTTCTGTAATTGGATCATCCAGAAACAAAATAATTGCCATACTGAATCAGAAAAGAGGTAGCAAAGATAAGACAAAATTATGACAATGCGGTTTTTTGTTCACTTAAATAATCCTAAAAGCAAATTCAATGAAATTCAATTGTTTCTAGACACTTTAAAGGTGAGATACATCAAATATGTGATGCATCATATAAGAAATAAGAATACACACATAAGAAATACCGACTGCTGAACCAGGACTTCAAGAAATTACTATATATAAGTAATTAAATTATTAATTCTTATATGAAATAGATAATAGTTTGGAAATAGATGAGTACATTAAGACAAAAGCATTTGTTTACAGTGCATTTAGAGGGGATAAAAGAGTTTCTCTAGCACTATATTCAAGTACATACAAGTTACAAAAACAGTAACCTTTAGGTCTGCTCTTTTTAACAAAAACAAAGAAAAAATCATGTTTAATTATCTTGTTTCTTAACAACCTAATCTGTAATCCATAAAACCTCTACTGGAAGGAATACTTATGAAGTCAGATCTTATGGAACTAAACAAGATACATTTAGTAACAGCAACTTCATAGTCAATAGAGCACCATGACTGCAAAAACTTCACTGTGAAATTAACACATTCTGTCTTTAAAAAAATTCATCTTCAGAAACAGGTAGCTGCTCTCTGCAAGACACAATAGTACGTGCTAAATGCACAAGAACAAGAGTTTTCCTCTGTGGTTCATCTTAAAGGATTTCAGTAAAGTGTATAACACAGCATATCAGAAGAGCATAGTTCATCTGTTCTTCTCAATGGAAAGAAAGGAGCAGTAGCTGGATCTGAGCTTAATTAGTTACCTTGTTAAAATCCTAATTTATTTCACCTGCTGAATGTCTGATTGTGCCTGTAGTTGCACTAGCCTCCATCTGAAGTGTGAGTTAGAGCAGAGTAGTGAAGCTGTGTTTGGGAATAATTTGGAGACATCCTCCTGCCTCCTCACCCCCAAAGTAAAGGGGTTTGTAACATTTTACTATCAGAAGGTTTTCTCAAAACTTTTACAGGAGATAAGTTGTTTGGTTTAGTTTGTTTATGAATTTTAAGCATGTTTTGAATAAACATCTTACATTTTCTTTATGCTTTGACGTGAAATATATTAAAGTTTTATAAATGAAGTATCCATCATCAATAGATTGTGGTTATGTTTGGTGCCTGTGTGAACAGCATATCAGCATTCAAATCAGAAGAATAATGTACGTAAACTCATTTTTATGCTATATGTATAAATATGTATTAGTACTGAGAAAAAGAAATTCAGTCAGGTGTATCAAGTTGTTTAATACTTGTAGTTAGAAAACTAGTCACAAATTTGCACCATTGAAGCTGATACTGATGAAAAAGACAATGAAGAAGAAATTCTCTGAGGGTTACCATCACTAGTATATTTGTTTAAAATCATCAAAGCATGGGTGTGAAGCATTGCTGTGAAGCAGCAAGCTTCACAGACTGGCTTTTTGTGGAATCAAAGTAGTTGTGAAGCACAACCATGTGGGAAGAGAAGCTTTTCATACCCATCTTTCAATGTGCTTTCACAGAGACATTTCATATCCCGGGAAGCCTGCAGGTTTCCAGCAACACGTACAATAAGGCAACAGGGAATTGTGAGGGCTGGCTGACCCTGCAGGGAAGGGGAGCCAGGGGCCAAGAGCATAGCCAGTGCAAGCCATTTCCTCTCTGATGGGATGCAGTCCTGCAGCACCCACACAAAATCCCAGCTAGTAACAGGATTCACTGACAGAACCAGACATGGCAAGGACTGAACCAGATTCAGTGGGAAAATGCATGAAGGGATGGCAGGAGATGAGACAAAGAGGATGCTCAAGAAAAGTTTACAGCACAGCTCCAGCCTGGAGCAACAAGAGACAGACTGGAGACTAGGACATCTACAACATAACTCAGAGCTCAGTCTTGAGCTTAAACGGGGCTCCTGGGCCTACTTGCAGGTTTGTTCTGCATCAAGGAGGTTTTTTTGGATCTCAGCGGGAAAGCTACCAGCTGGGTAATGAGTTTGTTAAATAAAACACAGAAATAACGGGAAAAGTGGGAATAGGATTCTTGAGTAGGCAGATGAACAGAGAAGGTCAGAGAGATGGATAATTATACAGTGTAAATGATCCACTTGTACAAGTTCTTATAAGAAGTCAAAATATTTCATCAACCACCTATACCATATAAAAAGTAATATATATAAACATACAAACACAAAACTTTTTGTAATTATCAGGAAATTAACTAGCCAAAATAGGTCAATAGATGTTAAAATGTGTTTAAGAAAAGCTACTCAGGGAAAAGTGGACAAAACTAGCTTGATTTTCAGTCATAACTCTGAAAACCACTTTTGAGTACTAACGTCTATAAACTAACAAAATTAATCTCTCCCGGTCTTACATTTTCGACTGCTTTCGCTGATCATTATAAAAGATCGCCTGCAAGTTATTTAAGTCATTCAAAGAGTCATTGACAGAATACATAGCTCATAATCTTATGAGATTTGTGTCCTTCCTGTATCCTTATGCTTGATATAGCCTCTACAGTCAGTACAATCACTGGAGCTAGCTCAGACTATAACAAGAGAGAGAGAACAGGTATCAGGAGATTTTCCACTTTCACAGAATCACAGAATCACAGAATGGTAGGGGCTGGAATTGATCTCTAGAGATCTAGTTCAATTCCCCTCCTAAATATATCTTTAGGATTTACTCTCTCCCTAAATTCATACCTATGTTTGTCATCCAAAACATACTGCAAAATCTGTACAGTCTCCAAGATGAAATAAAAACTGTTGTAAAGTATGTCAGTATATGAAAGTCCGGGCTCCCAAGTTTGCTTCCTTCCATTTCACATACATCTGCTGTCACTATGACTTTGCTGCATCAGTTCTTGGGCACTCAGAAATGTTTATTTGAAAGAGGGTTTTTTTTTTTTTTAAAGAAAAAGAAAGAGGTAAAATACTCCAATAGAAACAAAGACAGTACAACACCTGAAAATTTGGAAAATGTCATATCTAAATTCCTACCTCTAAGCACAAACATCAACACAGTCTGAAATACAACACTGAGGTGTTTTTGTAATAATTCCGCTCATTACAAGACCCACGTGTTCTCAGCCGTACTATTAAAATAGTCTCAATCCATACTACGTTTTACACATGCAAGCAATCATATTTCTAGCATCAAAATCCATGGTAGCTAAAGTATGCAGGTACAATTTACTTCTCAAATTTAATTTTTTGTGTGCAAAACTATCCCATGGGCAATGAAAAAGCCCACAATGCTACACAAATGGTAGAACCAACACAAAGTTTCCCACTGGGAAAATGGCAGAGTACTCTGCATTAAGCTTTGTTCTGCTATAATGACAAGGAGTAATTAAATATACATATATATATATATATAAAGAGGAGTGCTCACTAACTAGCAGAAACTGCCTCCCTTGAGGCTTGAGCCAGCAAAACATTCACAAGGCTGCTGACTCCAGCATAACAGCTCATTGCTTTGAGCTAAACAGTGTTTAATGTATTGAAGCCCTGATTAACAAACGGAACTAGAAACAAACTATGAAATTAGTTTGAAAATATTTCTGGTTTTGATTGGACTCTGTGCACAGCAGTTCCCAGACATTCATGCACCTTTTCTAGACCACTGTTGGTTCTGTTCTTTTTTTGCAAAACATAGAGAAAATACTAATTTGCCACTGACTCTTATAATCTATCAGAAATTCTGTTTATAAATACATGAAGAAAAGACCATATTTTGCTCCAAGACAGTCAAGACACTAAAGTGAATATAAACTTACCAGCTACTCTTCAGTGCTTCTTTTCAATGATGACTACTTATGGAGTATGTATTTACAATATATTTATATCCTTGCATATTCATATAAAGTGAGCATATATGCACATGTTTTGTAAACATAATGAATAATATCTAATGGTATTAAGTTTCTATATTAGAAAATTTCAGGGCTGATATTTTTTAAGTATATACCTGTTATTTACAAGACCGTGGGATTTTTCTTTGAAGTTTCCAATCTGTCCTTCCCATAAAATATTTTCCAGATTCTGCTGTATATACAGTGTATATGTACATGTTATACATTATTACTTTAAAGTATGCCACTAATTAACATTGAATGAGTCATAGCACTGAGAGTAAAATAGAAATCATCTCTCTGCATCTTAATTTCTGCTACTACTATAAACCACCTCCCCCAGAGAAAAGTTTCTTATATAGTTTGGCACTATAAGAGGGCACGATTGATAGAAGAACATCATCTGCCACTGGAACTTGCAAACTCCATCTGAATTAAGTGAATTAATTTTTAAGACAAAACATGCTTGAGAAGAAAAATTATATGTAGAAAAGCACATCTAATCTGTTGGTCATATCTGAGATTGTTAAAAGATTGCTAATTTAATTTTCTGTTAAGTAGAAACAATTTCTTTGTATATATCCAGAAATTTAATAGCCAACAGTTAAGCAAATCAGACTAAAATGTCTATTTATCTTAGTTACTCCAGTACTTTCTTTTGATGTAAAACATTTGGAAGACTGTTATATTACAGCCTTGTTGTGTGCATCCATATTCCTTACAGTGAAAACTTCCATGTGCTCTTATACACTTGCTACCTTATTTTCAGAGACTGAAATATGTTGCTAAGCCTTTTGTTGTGTATTGAGATATACTGCACAACTACAGTTTTCTTTTTGGTGACTTTACTCTCATATTTTAAAGTTGACTTTTATATTTCAAGATTATGTTCATTACAAAAAAAAAAAANGGAAGACTGTTATATTACAGCCTTGTTGTGTGCATCCATATTCCTTACAGTGAAAACTTCCATGTGCTCTTATACACTTGCTACCTTATTTTCAGAGACTGAAATATGTTGCTAAGCCTTTTGTTGTGTATTGAGATATACTGCACAACTACAGTTTTCTTTTTGGTGACTTTACTCTCATATTTTAAAGTTGACTTTTATATTTCAAGATTATGTTCATTACAAAAAAAAAAAAAA
>WBNH01010709.1:114821-151794 GCA_013401255.1 Urocolius indicus
AATAATAATAATATAGTCTTTAAATTGTAATACTATAATAATAATAACATATCATAATAATGAATTAAAACAATAGTGAAAAGGCTTAAAACTATTAGGGATTATTTTATCAAAGCCTGTGATTAAAAAACAAAGTCATTGAAGTATGTGCTTGAGTGCTTTGAACTGGAACTTTTCATNTTATATTTCAAGATTATGTTAATTACAAAAAAAAAAAAAAAACAAACAAAAAAACCACGAACCCTAAAAAAAAACAAAACAAAAAAACCCAAACAACCATCTATTCTATTTGTAGTTTTATGTTTAGTAATAGGTCAAAGCCTCTAGGGTTTCACACTTGAATGAATTAAATCCTGTGGAATCCTGTGTACTGAAAAAGCCAGATTAATTAACATAATCAAACATGTCTCAGTAAAACCAGGATCTAAAACTACAGTGATGTCATATCCCATCAAAACACTCTCTTAAAATAGTGGAATGTTCAAACTGACAATACAAGTGTGGTAAATACTACATATGTAAGATCTTTATTCTTTGCCATTATGATATATGTGGTTTTCAACTTTATCAGCCTGGAAGCCACTCTACAGTTTGAAGACAATGTTGACCTGAACTTCTGAGTCTCAAGGGTCATCAAATTTTACCCAGTGGTTTCTGAATCAAACTGGCAGCTGATCTATTTTAAACATTTTGAATGATGATTAGCTAGCTGTTTTAGCTGTTTCCATTTTTTAATTACTTCAAAGTAGGATTTTTGTCCTACTCTAAATTCATATTTTGTCAGGTTTTGCTAATTTATTACCTCTATTTATTTGAGAAACTGACACAATCTTTTTTCCATCATGAAGCTATCTAAAGATATCTCTAAACCTTTGTTATTTTTTTGGAAGGTAAACTGCTTTAATCTTATGTTGGAAAAATATTCCAAAGTATTGTACTTGTAACTCTTTTCAGAAAACTTGCAAATCTGTCAACAACCTTCTTACAGAATGATTATTGAAACATTGAACCACAACTTGTTCTAAGATTGTTCACACTAAAATGATAGTAACTTCTCACAACTACCACTATGATTAGTTTGTTAGTATTCTCAAGGACTCTGTCACACCAAAAAGTACATTCAATAATCCTTCAATCCAGATGTGCACGTTGGCTTCTTTGTATGAATATTGTTGAGTACCTGAATGACCTTGCATTCAGTTGTTGAAACTGTGTGTTACTAAAGTAAGACACTTTATAAAATTGACCTACCCTTATCTCTTGCTGAGTGTTAATACACAAAGCTTGTCAAGTATTTCCATTCTTAGGACCAAAAAGAAAGTAATCTTCTGTTATGGTCCATATTAGGACCATCTCCCTTCAGTAACCTTAAATTATTTTTGACTCACAAGCTACTCCTGGTAAACATCTCTTAAGCTCATAAATACAAGTGGTTTACTGACAAAGATATCTAAATACTGGTTGGACCAGGGAAAGGGTGTGCTGGTTAAGAGGAGAATTAGAGAGAGAGATTAACATATTTTGGTGAAAACTTTTCATTTCAACATAGTAGTGTTTTCTATTTGTAAATAATTGCCATCAAATAACTTCGGGTACTACTGAAAGTAAATTATACAGTACAGTTTTGTACACATATGGTATACATATACCTGCTGTCATTTTTTGAACTATCAGCAACATTTTGTGACGTTGTTATTGAGATATATGAGGCAGATATAAATGAAAAACATTAATATTTGACACAGATTCATACTACAGTGACACCAGGATTTTGTTTTTAAATGGATGATCAAACAAGTCTCACCTTTCAATTTATTGTATTTACCAGAAGTATCAACAAATATCATAAAAATCTTCTAAAGATTGGACATAGATGTGTGATCAGCTTTGTAAAATAGCCAGTAAGTCTACTGTTAATGATACGGAACAGATAAAAAAATGATAATTAAAATAATAATAATTATTATCATTACTATAATAACAAATATAATACAAGAATATATAATGAAATAATAATAATATAGTCTTTAAATTGTAATACTATAATAATAATAACATATCATAATAATGAATTAAAACAATAGTGAAAAGGCTTAAAACTATTAGGGATTATTTTATCAAAGCCTGTGATTAAAAAACAAAGTCATTGAAGTATGTGCTTGAGTGCTTTGAACTGGAACTTTTCATAAATCAAGAAGAATTGTTTGAATTCACTCAGAAGAAAGTATTTAAAAAGTATTTTAAAAGTATTTTAGTATTCAGCACTACCCATATGAAATCTTTCAAAAGCTTGAAAACAACATTTATATTTAAGAGAAGAAAATTATGCAACAGTGAATCTGCTACTTAAATCATGTGTCCTTTTTTCCCCCAGGGATTTTGATTCTGCATATCTGAAATATAGCCTATATTTTTCACTAATAGAACTGCTCCTATTAGAAAACTCAAGAGTTTGTGCTGGTAGTTTTAATTAATAGCATCATAAGAAAATTATACTTGCATCATTGCAAATACATGAATTATTAGACCAATTCACTATTGAAGTACATAACACACAAAGATTAACTGCACCTGTAGAATCAGCCTCACTAAACACTTATTTTAAGGGGAAAAGAATCAACTGTTCTGAATACACTAAGGAAGCTCTCTCCACTCTTTCTGTAGAGCACTTGAATTGACAGACTGTCCTTGAGCAAATAGAGAGATTATTTAGTTTGTTTGCTATTACGTTTTCAGTTAAGTGTTTAAACAGGTTCTTTTCATATTCATTGTTGCCATCAGGGCTATGGGGAGAATGAGGTCAAAAGGATAAACTTCTTGTAAAGAGGACCTACATTTTACAGTACTGAATACAAAGAGTTTCTGAATTTATGTAAGCACTACTATTAAAAAAAAGTTCAGGAAACTGGGGAAATAAGAGTTATTCTAATACATTCTTCAGCCATACACTTGATAGGTATCAACAAAGAAATCCAAAGGTGATCTAAAATGTGTGATAGGTATTATTATTTAGTGATACCTGCTAGAACAACCTTGAAGAATTCCTGAGAAAGGAATAAGGATATGGTGAAAATGGAAAACATAAGAACTGAGATGAAAGCTGCATGTGGGATATTTTCAAATCAAAACTAAACTAAACAAAAGACAATATACATAGAGGTGGAACTTATGATTGCTCTAAAGATTTCTAATGAAATACCCTATTTCTAACACACAACTTATCCTTGGATATAAGGGATGCATAAAATCCCTGTTTGATTGGGGTTTTTTAATTTTTTTTCCCCTGCATCTCCTTTACACAATGGTTTTTAATCTCCTTTTTTTCCTCTTAGGTGTAAAAGATTGTTCTGTATTTCACTGTCTTTCCGTCTTCCTTTCTCAGTAATTATTATATTTCCATTAAATTTCAGTCTCCTTTACTCTTCTTCATGTGTCTATCCTTGCTGAACTTTTGCCTTTTTCCACATCTACTTCCTTCTTCAGCACTTAAGACCTCTGTAGCTTTTTAATAGTTTAAATAAGTCTCTAGTCTGAGATAATTACATGGGCTTTGCAACCTGTGGAGCTGCACAACTAGTGGGGCTGCTGTCTAACATAAATAGTCATAAGAAAAACCAAGCCATCAGATTATACTGAGGTGATCACTAAGAGGGAGAAGTGCTCAGGCAGATATTTTTCATATATGGAGAATGCACTGCTCCCAGGTTTCTCCCTCCCTTGGCTTTCCCAGACATTGTGTAGCTGTTCAAAGGCCATTGCCACTCAGGCTCACAGAGAGTATCACCGCTCTGCAATCTCAGACAAATTTTCCTCTTCTTCTGCTAGTATAGCCCTTCCTCATACGTCTCTCATTTTACTTCATGTACAAACCATACAGACTCCCCTAAGAGTCTTAAACAGCATTTCTTAATATGGACTCATAAATCTTTTATCTTTTCTAATGCAAACAGCTCATAGCTTGCATGAAATGCTTAGTTTTCCACTCTCACCTGTGCTTATAAACTCTATTTTTCCCTCTCCTCAGGAATAATTTTTCTGCTTCCCTCTTACAGTATTCCTTACCTTGTTTTTCCCATAATCTCTTCCACTCTCCTCCCCAGCCCAGCTTTTAAACTCTTTGGATGTTCCCTGATAGTCTGCTTCATGGAACTAGATCATCTCCCCTTCTTGAACAGGGGAACAAAACAGCTATGCTTTTCCCATGTCCATCAGCACTGTACTTTCAAAGAAGAGGTTGAGATACAAAGGTGGGGTTGCCCTCCAGGCAAAGCAGAACAATTGTCACGTCTCTTTCCTCAATCCTTGTCCAGACCTGAGGTTCAGTGAATTCACTCCAGCTCTTGAGCAGCAGCTGACCTGTGCAGGCGTCGTCCTCATCACTCCTCCGACCCGAGGGAAGGCACTCGGGCACAGTCTGTGCTGCGCGCTGACACAGACCCAGAGCCCCCGCGACCAGGGGCAACCACTCCAGGGCGCCCCCTGGCACCCGCCGTCCCGGGCCCTCCCCGCACTGCGCCCCCAGCTCCCGCGATGCTGCCGGCCGCAGGGTGCCGGCTGCTGGCAGGCGCCGAGGGCAGGCGGGCGGAGAGGTGGGCTCCCGCCGCCACCGAGGGTCGGCGCCGCCGCCGCGGCTGGATTTAGGCTCCAGCTCGGCTGCGATGCGGAGCGGTGGGGCGGGCGCGGCGGGGCGCAGCGGGAGGGCGCGGGGCACCGCCGGGCACTAGGCGGAGGGCGGTCGGGGGGCCGCTGGAGCTCTCCAGGGTGCTGGGCGCCGCCGGCACGCGGGAGCCGCACCGCCGCCAGAGCCCGCCGCGCAGCACCGATGCATCGGACACCGCCGCTCCAGCGCTTCGGCGGGCCGCCGAGCAACATGGCCAGGATTAGGTACCTCCGCGCGGCTGTCTCTGGATTCTACCTGTGGGAAGCCGCTGTACTGCTCAGGTGAGTCGTTCTCTTTAGGGACGCAAAGATGTCCCCACCGAGTTTCTCGGGTGGCTGAAAATGCCTGGGACACGAGCAGAGAGAAGGTGGACGCTGTCGCTGCCGTACCCCGCCACTAACGCCCCGCTGCCTTCGGCAGGCAGGCTGCGGGCACGCAAACAAAATGCTTACGGTCCACGCTTCACGAATGACTTGTTAACATTACATTACCTGGTACTCGATTTTGCATTTTGCAAGTTCAAGACTGTGCATTTCCTTCACCTGCTCACCTTTAGAGTTTCCCTGATCTGTGAATTTTGTCACTGCTTTTTGCAGGAATCGTAGCATTGGTACTCTTGAAAATTCTTCAGATGCAAGGTGTCTATGTGGAAAAGTTACAGAAGATAATCTGAGTTGAGAATATACAGAGCTAATCATTACTGTCTGTCCGTTTCAGTGAAAGGAAAATTGGGGATTGCGTTAGGTCAGAAAAGTCTTATACAGAAACAGAAAAATTATAACTGACTGGACAGAGTATATAGTCTACTGAATTTCCCTCAAGAGAGAAAGCATTTGCTTTACTACTGGCAGTCTAGGATTTCTATTATGAAAGATAGTATCATATCCATAAATTATGACCTGAGTAGAAGACTGAGGTTCATATGGCATTTTCTACTTTCAGTCTAGCACACTTTTCCTAGCTAAAGTAACGTTAGGATATTCACACAATAGCTCTAGAAGTTACATGATATTAGCATAAAAATAATTTTGAATCCTCTGTTTAAGGGTGAGGGGAGAATTTAAAACAAAAAAATCAGACATGGAAAGACACAAACATCAATGTCACCATGTATTAACTGCTGATGCAGAGTTAACTGTGCTTGTTGCCAACATTCTAGCTTTGTAGCACAATAAATAGACTATGGCATATAACATGGAAATGCCAGACTATTTTAAGAGACATTGTTACTTGACAAAGATAAAGAAAAGTGGTTCTCCAGAGAAAGTTTGTGGATTATACATGTAAAGGATTTACAAGCACCAAGTTAAAACAGGAGTGTGTAGTGCCCCACAATTATGGTATATTTCACAAGTGCTCACATATGCAAGTCTTTCATTTTTGAAGTTGCTTTCATGACCTGTTCTGTATTGACATATGTAACGCAAATAGTTTTTAAAGTGATTTTACATAATTACACCAAAAGCAAGAGATTTTAAGAAACTGAGTCACATGGTATTGGATTAATTGATATTGAAAGGAAGGAGTAAATGTATGTATATAACAGTTTAAATTTTCCATTTGTATTGAGTATTTAACCTTCACAGCAGATTACTAAACCCCCATGTAACATTAGCAACACAAGCAGTACTGTGCTGATATTATTCTATTTCAGTGTACTTTTAGAGATTATATTCCCTTTGCATAGTATTTAAATGCTATCCTACTATTGAATGATTCATCCTTTATTTTAAAGACATAAAAACACGTGATATATTCTAAGGTGGAAAAAAAAAAAAGGGAAAAAGTCAGTTTTGGAAAGCAGACATGTAATTTATGCTAAATAATTCTTGACGAGTGTTTAATTGTTTCAAAGTATATACAGGCTTCTCGATTTGAAGAAAAATCAAATTACTCTGTTCAATATCCAAATAACTGTTGTATTGCAATAGCCTTGTTCTCTTAAAATGACATTTTGTCACAACGAATATGGTTACTGTACACAAGGACTACATAGTCTGAGAAGGACTTCAGAAAGCTGCTCAGAATCTTTATATATCTTTGAGATATATTTCAATATAGAGACTGGTGGTGACTTTAGATTTAACAGTAACACCTGAGAAACCTGCATCAATATGAGACACACAAGACTCCTCTCCATGCTTTAAAATGGGAAAAGTGTGAAAACAGAAAAAAAGGTTACAATATCAGAAGCTGTAAAATTCCCAAGCTTCTTGGAGCCATTAATTCTAGTTCTTTTCCATCTTCAGCCTTGTGAAATTATTTTCATTAAAGCAAAGAGAACAGAGATCAGTAGGACACTGCTTCTGGTCTCTGTAAGACACATAGACTCCAGCCTTAGCAACTCCATAACACCTTCAGTGAGGAGATGGATGTGCTATGAATTTCTAGGAACAACAAAACCTTAAGTGTTTTACTTGAACAGATGTTTCACTAAGCAAAGTCTCAGAATTGGTGTGCTCCAACATAGGAGATTGCACCTGATTTTTTTAAAAAAATAATTAATTTTTTATCCCGCATCTGAAGGCTCTTCAAATTGAAACGACTGAAACAAGGTGTGTAATGGTCATAGTAAGATCTAACTATCAATATAATTTCTAAAAGACCCTCTAGATAGAATAACACATTGTTAATCAACTTTCATATTATTATGCATGTTTGCACTACTCTATCTTGGATTAATAATATAATTATTAGTAATAATAGATTTTATAACCAAGAGTTTAAGCCTATAGGACTCTGTTGTTTTCAGATAAATACTTGAGGACTGGGAGAAAAACTATAATCAGATCCAAAGTGAAAAAATATAATTTATTAATGACTGCCAGGCCAAGTCCCAGTGTGATGTTAAGAAGAGGACAGAGATACGAAAGTGAGGGTAATAACTATGGGAAAATAATTTAATGGAGCCTAAAAATAGTTGTAATTCACTGACAAAGAAGGAAAAGAAACACTTCTATTATATGATCTGAATTATCTCTAATGTTAGGGTCTAATAATCTCTAAGATTGAGTATTCCTATGACTTTTCATTAAAGTAATAGGGTAAACATAAATTCCTCTGGATTTGCCTGCATTCCCAGATGTCTTGCTGTAGAGTCAACATAAAGGTCATATTCTTGAGTCAAACAATTTTATGACAGCTTTCAAACTTGTGTGGGCTCCAGCACAGGTCTACTAGAACTACACCATCAAGAACTGGCCAGGGACTCTTCTTCCTCCTTAAAAAGTGTAATGTAAGTATTTTATATGTAGATCTGTGTATGGGGAAAGGACACGGTGAAAAGGTAGGTGGCACTGTGGAAATGCAAAATAGATTCTCCCTGTATGGTATTTCTTTGTTTATCCATATTAGCATAGACCAAGAATCATGCTACATTTACGTTATTGCTTCTTTCCTTGTTCTGTTCACTACCCTATTGGCCTTATTTGGAAGAAGACACTGTCACAGAGACAGCTAATGTCACTTGGGAACCAGATTCTTGCAGGAAAAAAAGCCTCCATGCAACCTAACTCAGACTACCATGCCTGTAATTTCGAGAAAGAATTACGAGTAGGCTTTCAAGTTTACAATGTTCTAAAATGTAAGAAATTTAAATAACAAAGGCATTTCAATTATTACCATGCCTCTTTCATTGTTACTGTGCTAGTGACATTTTCTTACTTTTCAACTTCTAATTCATTCCCAGTCAACTGATACTGACAAATGAAAGCAAGTAATACTGAGAGATGTGTTGTGTTTCTGCATGATGAAAAGCGCAATAGCTCCTCTATCAGATTAGTCTTGTCCAGTTATCCTAAGAATCATGACAATTAGGGAAAAGGGAAATTTTTATAAGATTAGAGCTTCTTATTTTAACAGATTTAGAATACAAGCTTCAAATGACCTTACTGAGTATTATGCAATAATACCTATAGGGAATTATTCCTGCAAATCAGCTTTTCTCAAGTAATGAACAATGAAGAGCCTTTCTCCCTTTTATTGATTTTCCTACTAGTCTTCTTGGTGTTTACTGGAAGAATCAGTAAAAGAAGATAGGAACTATAAAGGAGTAGCTTTGCTTTGCCATCAGAAAGGGAACATCTCAGAGAGTAGGAAAAGACACAACTAAAAACTATGTGCAACTAGAATGCAGGAGCATAGAAAAAGAATGAGAAAAGCATCAGGAAGCAGAACGGCACAGTAAACTCAAGAGAAAAGAAAGTGAGAATGTCTGAGACTTTTTTTCTAGCACAGAATCCATTATTTTTTTATGGCTTCTGAAGCAATATGATCCTTCCTGACTGAAGTCTTGAGATGTTGTCTCAAGTAGTGAAACTAAAAAGAAAAAATGAAGGTTAAAAGTGCAAAAATAGATAGCAGGTGGTTATAAAAGTATAAAATAATACATTTTATTATTTTGTCAGTCATCTGTCCAAAATTATTCAATAGTAAATGAGGTAATAGTACCTGGTCTACATTGTAGTGGACTTTCCACTTAACAAATATTTCCTATATAATTTTATTCTACCATTCTTCTGACCTACCAGGGATGTACCAAGTGGTCAGGGACAGCAGGGAGAATCAGGGTTATTTCGAGGTAGGAATTTCCCTAAGGAAGATCAGTAGAACATCAATACTGAAGCTTCTATTTGGTGACATGAAACGTTACTGAAATGCAGTTTCCAAGGAACAGAGTTTAAGACTACAGAAAATATAGAAAAGTTCAAGAAGGCTTTGGCCTGAGATAATCATGTGGTTACTGATGGGGCTGTTGAAGTAGTGGAGCTGCTGTCTAATACAAATCATTGGTCACAGGAAATCGCAAGCTAGCAAATTGTAATGAGACTGTTTCAATGAAACGATAAAGAAGAAGAAAGCAAACACAGTAGTACTAAATTATCTCAAACTGTGAGATTGAATTAATTACTATTAATCTGTACATGATTCTTTCAGCTAAAACTAATTTAAGAAAGGTATCATAAGCAAAATAAGTACAGCTCTGACATTAAAAAAGTCAAACTCTTTTTTTCCCCTTCCTGATTAAAATCCAAGCTGCAGTTATAACTACATAACCTACTGCCTTAATATAGTCCTCTGTTGCATTCCATCTTTGATAGAAAATATATGTAAAAATACATTTGATATGAAAAAAAAGTGGAATATGCTATCCATCTTACCATTGCTCAAGGCTTCATGTACTATGTACAGTTTTCGTGACTCCTCTATGTCTAGAATTTATAACCAGTATCTTGCATAATACATTTTTTTGCCTTTCAGAACTTTGAAAGTTAAAATATGAATTAATGTAGTCCTTTATAACACCTATAAGAATCCACAAGCACCAGAATAGATCTTTCAATAGTTACTTTCTATAAAATTGGCTATTTACATATTTATATAATTTTAACCAACAATTAACTTTAATTAACTTTAATTTCACAAATAACCACTCATAGAAATGCCTAGTAAATGAAAGTATAGCTGCATGGTTCTTCAGAAGGTTGTTTTTTTTTTTTAAATCATTATTACTCTGTATCTTAGTGGATGACTACAGAACTTAAGGATTTTTTTTTATTGATTTTTTTTCTGAAAAGTTGGTTTATAATCTTCTGGGATACAATGGCACTCAATTGTTAAAAAGATTTTATTTGATCCTGCTAAGGCTTTTGATTTCATAAAGTTTTCAAAACTGCTCTGTCTTTTATTAGATTCATAATGCACAGGAGCAACCATGCTCTGGGCATATGTGAACTAAGACGTATTCATCTGCAGGGTTCAACTAAACTTCCAGCTTTGTGAGCAACATATCTGCTGGCTAAGGGTGCCCTACTGTATAAATAAAATAAATGTCACAAAGTGGTAACTTGCTGACAAAAGTAGGGTAAAACTTTTCATTTTTGGAAGAGAAAAAAAAAAATTTGAAACTACAGACTACAGAACTGACTTCACACAGTTAAACTATAACTAAACACAGTATTCTAATGTAAATGCTAATTCTGTGCATATGCATCTATGTAACACCTCCATAAATAGACATGCATCTGAGCAATGTTTTCCCTGATGCTATCAGATCAGATCAATTACTTCTGACACAGAGATATTAGAAGTAAAATCAAAATGGGCAGATTTCAGCATCACATCTAGACTACACTCGTAAAAGACTTTTTAAAAAAATCCATGGTGGGGTTTTTCGTTGGTTTATTCTATTAGAAAGAATGCTTTAGGCAAACTTACGTCTATTTTTGGAAAAAAAAAAGTAAAAAGAAAGCAGATTTATAAGAGTTTGCTTATTGCAAGATTTTTTTCCTTCAGTCCTTGCACACTAAAGATTGGATACTCAACTGGTTTGAACATGATGTTGCAAATTTTTACTACAGAAAATGAAAGTGAAATGCACTCACATGAGAGAGTAATCCATGATTCCAAAAAGTAGAATACACTAGAGAAGTAGAATAAAAAATACTATTTGCAAACTGTTTCTGCAGTGTCAAAATTTTACCTCCGAAACTTATCCCTAAATGTTAACACTGTGCAAATGAACTCTAAGAATATACCTATCTTTTCACTTATTTTTGTTGTTTGGTCTATGGATCTTTGGATGTAAGAGTACTGAAATTTTCATCTGTAATCAAAATGTGAGCATAAATCACAGAATCACAGAATGGTAGGGATTGGAAGGAACCTCTAAAAATCATTTAGTCCAACTCCCCTGCTACAGCAGGTTCACCTCAATCAGGTCACACAGGAACACATCCAGGCAGGTTTTGAAAACCTCCAGAGAAGGAGACTCTGCAACCTTCCTGGGCAGCCTCTACCAGAGCTCCCTCACTCTCACAGAAAAGAAGTTTCTCTTCATGGTCAAGTGGAACTACCTATGTTCTAGCTCATGTCCACTACCCCTTGTCCTCCCTTTAAGTATTTAGAAGTGGTGATGAGGTGGCCCCTCAGCCTTATCTTCTTCAACCTAAACACCCCCAGGTCCCACAGCCTTTCCTCAAAGGAGAGGTGTTCCAATCCCCTGATCATCTTGGTAGCCCTCCATTGGACTCAGAAGTTCCCTGTCTCTCTTGAACTGAGGAGCTCAGAACTGGACACAGTACTCCAGATGTGGCCTTACTAGAGCAGAGTAGAAGGTGAGGAGAACCTTCCTTGACCTGCTAGCCACACTCTTCTTGGTGCGCTCCAGGATGCCATTGGCCTTCTTGGCCATAAAGGCGCAAATACACTTGTTCAGATTCCCTAAGTAATGGTTAACAAAATGATGTTTTTCATCCTTTTGAATAGTGGTGACTTTTTCAGGAGAGAAAGTGTCTTGCACATAATAAAGGCTGGAACATTGTGGAGGTTCTCAATGCCTTCACAGTCACCCAGGGAAGTAGAGGGGTTACTCTGGTGCTCTCCTTGGTTCCTATGAGGGTCTCCCACTCTGCTCACATAGGATGTGCAGGGGGCAGCAGGGGATCAGCATAGGTCACAATCTTTCCTTCACACAGCATATTTCCAATTAATTGTACAAAGTTCAGAAGATTCAGAAGTAATTAATTTGGAGCTGGGTACATAGTTTAAGCAAGACTACTATAGCAAAGATAAAATATGTATCTGAGGGGAAATCTAAACACCACTTTCTGTGTGTGAAAGTGAATGAGTGTAGTGGATCAGAATAATCTTAGTGGAAACATGAAAGGCTAGCAGCACTGTTTTTTAACCTTCACATTATTTTCTCTGACTTATTCAGTAAGGAATATGCTTCAGTGCATGTATTAGTAATACTAGGTTCTGTCATTATGTGGCATGAATCCTGCCACTCTCATCATCACCCTGAAGCTCAGTTTTGTTGTTTCTTAAAGAAAGTCTTACACTGAATTATCATAGTGGTGATTCTGTCTTGAATTTATGAAAAAGGAAAAAAAAATCATTAAGCCATGTATCTCATGTAAATTAATGCAGTTATTTTAACATCCCCATTTCTATATCACAGAAAATTCCAGTGCTCTGAGAATGTTTTATTGCCTCTCCAATGCATAAAAGGAAGTTTAAGTTGTAGAAAGTAGGAAAAAAATTTCTATCAGTTCTTTTGGGTAGATGTTTGGAGAAAGTTTTGGAGAAGTTTTTGAAAATTAGAACCCTAGACCCCACCTCCAGTTCCCATCAGTGTTAGAAAACTGCCACAGACAGAAGAGAAAGGACACTGGACAATATTCTACCCAAGCCTGCCAGCATTTCATTAAAACAACATGGAAACAAATATGTTTCCGTAAAAACCTATTTCAAAAAATCAATATTTTTCAAACTAGAACTATGTTGTCTTAATTGAAAATTCTTAATCAATAGTTGTAAACCAGTATCTGCATTATAATTAGCTGACTAATCAAATAAACATTTTCATCAAGTGTGTTTTTTGAAAGAAGTCTATATGACACTGAGTTCTATTTACTGATAAGTTTTGACTTATCTGGCTGTAGTCTTCCTTGTTGGAATATTTTATTTTAAGGTGAGTGACTTTTCAGGCTATATTCATCTTTTCTCCAACTGAACTTATATCTTATCAAACTTGTTTTGGAGAAGAAGTCTCATCATCTAAACAGCCATCTGACATGCTCACTGAGATAGAGGACAACACTGTTGTACTGATACAAGCAGATCTTCCCTAAGGCAAATGGAATAGTGTTTAATTGAATTGTGCTTCAGTCTACACAAAGCAAGGGACTTTAGTTCAAAATCACATTTTAATCTAGTTTTGATAAACCTCAAGCATTTCATTCTATTATGATTTTCTGTGAACATTTTTTTAATAATAAAATAGTTGTTTGAGGATAAACATATCAAAGAACTCCAGTTTTCAGTGTCAGCTACGGTTTTCAACTCATGAAAGTTAATATTTAAAGCTAAACAAGGCAAAAGATGAACAAAAGACTTATGACATTTTATATGGTCATTACAATAAATATCTTTTTTGCACAGATGCACACTCAGTGGACTTCCTGTTTATATTGAGTGATAGTACACCAACGTAGTGAATGCAAAGCAGGTTTATGGCATAATGCCACAACAATAGTAAGAAAACCAGACAGTGAATTAGAACTCAAAAACACAGTAATATGCAGCTGTGTACAATTTAAAGGACATTTTGGAATGTGTTGAAAATGCAGGATCAGCCCAGCAGCTCTACACTGTTTTCAGTGTTCACAGGTTGCTTCTAGATTCAGGAATTTTCCTTGCAAAACAATAGTTTGCCAGTTTTAGCCAGGCCAAAGTCTCATTTTAATTAATTCTCCTTCCAATCTAGGGTTATCTCATTGACAACAGTTGAATTCATTGTGGTTGTGAAACACACCAGTCAATTCCTGCACAAATTCAATTGGTTAGAAGAATCACTTATTAATCACAAAAATGAATGTAATTTTTCAGCTCCGACATACTTTTATAGAAAGATATCTGGTGTTGTAATGGTCTGAGATTATTTTACTTAGTCATTTTGCAGTTTATCCATTACTTTTCTCCATTTTTCAGTTAATACACAGGTTAATCTTTATAGTGAGATAGTAATGCAAGTTACTGATTAAAAATTACTGATTTACAGTTTCTGTTTTCAAAGACAGTCCATTTGTTTTATCCAAGTTTTATCAGCTTCCCAAAATCCCCTAAAAACAGTTAATTGAATTTTGGGAAGATCTTTAATAGAAAGTTGAAATTGTCAAAAACTTAACCAATGCAGCAGATCTTTAAAATACTGAGAGATCTGTCAGAATTTGAATAGTTGAAACATTCTGTGCTTCTTGTATAGCTGTTTGAGTTAGTTTTTTCCCCTAAAATGTAGTTGAATGCATCAGGAAACAGCAAGAAATGTTTGTAAAAATAAAGTGTTCAACAGATCGAAAATACTAGTAAGGAAGCAGATGATTCTGGGAAAAAAAATAAACAAATACTCAGATTAGAGTCATAATTCACAAAATGTCTTAAAATTTCACATACTACACAGCTGAAATCAAAAAGATAAAGTTGTCTTCAAGAAGAAAGCAAAATTAGAGTTTATTAATTGTAGCTTAATTAAGCTAGAAAACCATTCTCATAACATTATGAAGAATGCTGGTAAACAGGTTGTCATCCTTCATCTTTTACCTTTTTTCCAAAGGTTAGGCAGTAATGCATTGTCATTATCTATATGTAGAGAATATAAAGCCCTCTGATCTCTGATGACCTGATCAAAGTAGCTTAATCAAAAGATTTAAAACCCCATTTTTCTCTATTTTTTTTTCTCTCTGTTAAGAAAAGTTGGAACACTCCACAGCAATCCAAAGCTTTTTTTAACTATCATATATAAAGTAAACAAGCTATAACCATATGATTTTACTTCCATGAAAGACAGGACTGGAGGAAGACTGCAGAGCTGAAGAAATTCTAAACTGTATCAACAAAAATGAAACAATAAAGATATCAGATAATAAAGAAAATGCTTGTAACTATCATCTAATCTACAGAGCACTAAAATGCAACATTGCTTCTGTCACTGAAACAGATAAATGAAGTTTTTCCAAACCTGAAAGACACATTTAATAGTTGCATTGAAATGCAATCTCATATACTTTTCATGCATTTTTCATTTCTAGCCACTAAAATAAAAAAGAATAGATAATTAGTGATCTTAAAATAGAAATTTGTTGTTTGTTGCACATAAAAATTGTTACTTTGGCTGAAAATGTGTCTTGATGTAACTATACTTATCTCTGCATCATTATAGCAAAAAATCTGACCATTTGAACTTATTCAATTCAAAAGGCTAAAAGGGAAACTGGAATCTAAAACCATATAAATATAAAACATCTGTCACAGAAAATATTTAAAATTCAGCTGAGGAGTTTTCTTAGAAAATGCTCCTTTAAAATCTTGATGATATAATGCTTCTGCTCCTCCTAGTTAAGTGATGGTCTTTTCTCTCATAAATGTGAAATGAGTCCTGTGCTTCTCTGATCTGATAAAATTATTATTTTTTTAAATATTGCAAGGTATAAAAATGTGCATTATTAGTACACTAGGAACCAACAAAATCATGACTTAGAACAAATAAAAGAAATTTCATCCTTAATTACTTGACAACACATTACTGTCAGTTTAAACTGAAATATAGCAAAAGTATTAGGAATCTCAGTCTTATTAGAGACATTGCAAACTTAATTGTCCTTTATTTGCTATCTTTGAGTTTAGTGTGTCACCTCTGTCCACTTCTTTTTCACCACTGGAAACTCACTTTTCCTATTTTTGTAGTTTTACTCTTTTATCTCTCAGAATGAAATCAATTTATTCACCAATAAAGCTCAAGCAGATTTTTTTTTGTGTACTGCAATGTAAAGGAGTTGGAATAAAATTGTCTCCTTGCATTGACCTTGAACTATAGAAAAAGGTAACATTTCCTAATTTAGGCAGTTAAACCTGGAGTTCAATTACCCTTGGTTCACAATGTACGTATTGTAAAGAGAGTCAGTCTTTCAAAAGATAATTCAGTGAAGGACTTGAATTTTCATTCTTTTCTTTTTTGCTCTTTGGAAGAAACTCTTCCTGTGTAAGCTAGAATGAGTGAGCAGTGACAAATGATCTGTATGTCACATTTGGGACTTGATCAATGCAATTGCAACCCTTTGACACAGCTCTCAGTTTCCCAGAATGGCTCTGGCTTTTCATGAATCATTTTCATGAATCAATATTATAGATGAATGGTCTCCAGTGAGAGAACTATGTTTGTCTTCTGTTTTCCATGAAGAATTTTAGTTACCAGTTGAGTGAAGATATTATTTGGTAACACATCAGAAGAATATATATGTCATGCTACTTGTCCAAACAAAAGCATTTCAGTGACAAACCATGCAAAGACTTATCCTCAAAAATTTGTGGATAAAAAAATTGGTTGATCCACAAAAATCCAACAAATTAGTATTTTTATGCTTTCCACTGGTGTGTTTTTCTTTCTAAAATTGAAAGCAGTTTTCACTTTTCTGAAAGAGCGGGTTTTGTACTTTTTGTACAAACAAGGAAAATGGTTTCATTTGGATGGGTTTGAGGCCTCCATTGCTCATTCTTCTTAGCATTTGTTGTTTTCCATTATAAGTTGTCACATTCTGGAACAATCTTCTGTCAAAAAGGGTTCTTTTTAGGTTTATGTTCACTCTTGGAATAATGTGTGCAACATCTGCACACTATAAACTTTGATCTTTATCTACTTTAATTAATAGATTTTACAATTAGAGACACTGTCTTTAAAAAAAAATCCTATACTTCTGACCTCTTTAAATATAATGCTCACTTTTCTCATTACTCCTGCCAAACGTGTTTTATGAAGAGATCTGCATTGCACAGAAGAGGATTTAAAGACTGTCTACATATCACAAAATCTTATTGCCACAATTTTCAACATGCAATTATCAAGACATTGTCAGACACCACCAATTTCAGGATCATTTCATTTTAGCAGATTTTTTTAATTACATGGTTACACTGAATAATTTTGTTTTAAAATTGATGAATTCTACCACCATTACAATTATAGAATCAAGGGAAGTAGTCAGGAGATTAATTCACCTAACCATCACCGGTGAAACAGTGAGTAAATACCACTGCAGATTTACTAGAGTCCTTTCATGTATTGCTGTTTGTGAGATGCAACTGAGTGAATATTTATTGGCTGCAGTTTTGCTTTCCTTATGAGTGTGTAATTAATTTCCTTGAGCTTCTCTGGAAAGCTTTTTAATGTAACGTGCATTCAAAACATTCAAACATCGTCTGATGAGAATGGGTCACAAACACAGGATCCAATTGCCCCAGGGGTTTGGCCACACTTGCTGTCTGAGAGAATAAGCTAAGTAATGAAATGAAAGAACTACTGCACTATCATAATGCATGCAAAGCATCACATAACAGTGCTGTAACATGCATTGTAAGATGAAATATAAAATTTCCATCTTTCTGAATGGCTAAGATGCATTATGTTTGAGATTATGATGAGATGAGAAAAATCAGCAAGTCAAATATGACATGGTGACAAACATGACAATATGATATGGTGTTAATGTAAGTTTTTTGTGATAAAATACATAGATATTTTAAATATGTAAGGAGGAAAATTAACATACTAATTCAAAAGTTTCCAGTGAAAGGTATCATTCCAGCACACCATCCTCTTTCCTTATCTCCATCATCTGTCTGTAGCAGCATCAAACCAGGAAGAATCAGCAAATGGTGTCAGGTGTAATTTCTTCCCTCACCTTCTGTCTATATCATTCTTACGAAGACTTTCTGGAAGACTACAACTCCTCTTATAGAAATCTTGACCATAGTCCATTACTTCTCTTCTTCAGTATTTTCAAATAAACAGATATTCTTTAAGGGCTGATACAACTTTTGAAAGTGATTTTTATGTATCCACCTTGAAGATGAAAAGTTTAAAAGACAGAAGAAAAATCGGTTAAAAAACAGTACTCTCTCGACTGCACAAATGATACAAAAAGTCTAAACAGCATTACAATTGAAAAGACTTTTGAAATCACACAATTTGAAATAAGCATTTATAAGCACTTTCATTAGTAAAGTTCCATTCCATTATTTGTGCTTTGGTAAAAATTTACAAAAGTTTGGGAAAGACAAAAATAAGAAAGTTTAGGAGTAGGAATACAGAGGTTCATAAAAAAAAAAAAAAAAAAAACAAAAAAAAAACCCCCATGATAAAGTCTGATTGTTGTAGCATTAAATGTTTTAGAGAAGGTAACATTTCTTAAGATTGTAAAATTCCTCTTCAAGAGTTTTTCTCAATCCTTTTTTTTTAGAGTAAGTGAAGAGAAAGGTTTTCTCTCACAAATATGTCTACTTTAAATAGACATTTCAAGGGCACAGACTCATGACCCATACTTTCTCTTGCTAGCTAAATTGTCTGCTGTTAGATGAGATCTGCCATCTAAATTCTGTTGGCGCTCTGGCTGCATAGCTACATTAACTATATTTTTTTCAGAGTTCTACAGTAGTAATTATTTTAAACATATAAAGGAGTCAAAACAACGTAAATGTATCCTCAGCAAAGGAGTTAGAAAAGAACTGAGTCTCATCACCTGCAATCATAGTATGCTGCTTTTCTATCTGTACTCAAAGTGTTAAACTATTCCTAAACTGAAGAGTATTCCTGAACTGAAGCATCTCAGTGGCTGAAGGCCTTTTAATTTATTATCTAAATTTACCCCTGGCCTCTTCATATTCATTTGCTTTCATGAAAATGTTATAATTTCTTTTAAAATTCCTTCCTTTTTGCAGGTGCATGTCATGCATAGATGTAGTGATTTTGCCTGTTGCCTGGGTCAGATTTTGGTATTGGGGAAGGATACAGGGTGGCTTCTTTAAACAACTGCTAGAAGTTTCCCCTATACCTGGTAGGGCTAATGCCAGTCAAAGATGGCCTCAACACTGACCAAGGCCTGGCCAATTAATGACTGAGGTAACAACTCTTTGAATAACATATTTAAGAAAGAGAAGTTGCTGTGCAATTGCTAAACTGCAGCAGCAGAAGGGAGTGAGAGTGTGAAAACATAATCTTGGCAGGCACCAAGGTAAGTGGAGAAGGAGGGGGAGGAAGTGCCCAGGCACTGGAAGAGAGATTTCCCCTGTGACCCGTGGTGCAGACCATGGTGAGGCAGCTGTGCTCCTGCAGTCCATGGAGGCCACTGGGGAGCAGAGTTCCACTCGGAGCCCATGGAGGACCCCCTCACCTGAGCAGGTGGATGCCTGAAGGAGGCTGTGACTCTGTGGGAAGGTCACCCTAGAGCATGGACCTGGGAGTCCATGGGGAGAGAGGAGGCCACGCCAGAGCAGGTTTGCTGGCAGGACTTGAGACCCTGTGAGGGACCCACACTGGAGTAGTTGATACCTGAAGGACTATTCTCCTCATGGATGACCCATATTGGGACAGTGTGTGAAGAACTGCTCCTGTGGGAAAGACCCATGCTGGAGCAGTTTGTGAGGAACTGTGGCCCGTGTGAAGGACCCATGTTGGAGAAATTCATGGAACACTATTTCCTGGGGGAGAGAACCCATACTGTAGCAACAGGAAATGTGAGGATGTCTCCCTCTGAGAAGAAGCAGCAGCAAAGTCCATCTGTAATGAACTGACCGCAACTTCCATTCCCCTGTGCCACTGGGAGGGAAGGAGGGAGAGTCCTGCAAAGAAGGAAGAGTGGGAAGGGTTTTTTTTAAGATTTGGTTTTGTTTCTCAGTTCCCTACTCTATTCTGATTGTTCATTAATAAATCAAACCATTTCTCCCAAGTAGAGTCTGTTTTCCCTGTGACAGCAATTGCTGAGTGATCTCCCTGTTCTTATTTCGACTCATGAACCTCTTGTTATATTTCTCTCTCCTCTGTCCAGTTTAGGCGGGAGAACGATAGAGCAACTTGGTTGGTATCTGGCACACAGCCAGGGCTAAAACCACCACAACAGAACATTAGCTCATTTTTACTGTAGTGGTAAATTTCTGATTTTTTTAAGCTATCTGTAGTTTATGGGCAGTTCAAGTGTAATTGCCAATCTGGAGCTTAATTTCATACTGTGCAAGGAGCTGATACTCGTATAACTGCTTGATAAGTCCCAGCTGTGAAAGGAATTGAGAAACGTGGGATGTTAACACATATAGCCCACAACCAAATCACAGCATAGAAGGACCCTGAGAAGACATAATTTTCCACTTTCATTGCCTTCTTCAAGCTCTTCATTTTTACAAAGTGTCTTTTAGCAATCTGAAGATTTCCGCACAAGGTTTGTAATGTTTATTGTGGATGTAGCCTGCTTTTCTATATATCACAGGTCATTCGTTTTCACCAAATTTGCCACATATGAAACACAGTACCTTCCATTGTGCTTGTTTCTTTTAGAAAGCTGTGCTTTCTTGCCTAGTACAGTTTGATCTGTTATCTTTAGTTTCTAACTGTAGTATTAAACTGTGTCCCTGAATTTCCATTTGCATTTCTCTGTCTCATTATTTTTTTGTCTCTCTTTCTTCTCTAGATAAATGTCCAGCATTTATTTGACCTGTTGAGGTATCTATACACTTCATTCACGTCATTTTTCAATCTTCTTTTTGATAAACTAAACAGAATGAGCTCTTTAAGTCCCTCATTTTAAGAAAATGATTCTCAGGTCATTCTTTAGTGGCTTTGTTCAGTGCCTTTCCTGATGTTTTAATGTCCTTTAAAAACTTGGATGTGGAATTTGATGCAATATGTCAGAACTGATCTCATTAATAACATACAAAATAATATGTGACTTTCATGCTTCTACTCACTCTTTCAATCTTTCCACACCACTGCATAAGACAGAAGTGCAGTGAAAACTTTACCACAACCATGCTGAGTTATTCAACATGAATCCTTCTTCACATTCAACTGCCTTCTCTAACTCAAGAGGGACAGGGAACTTCTAGAGACAGTCTGGCACAGAGCCACCAAGATGATCAGAGGACTAGAGTATCTTCCTTATAAGGAAAGGCTGCAGGAACTGGGGCTGTTTAGTCTAGAGAAGAGGAGATTGAGGGGGGATCTCAATATTTTTAAGTATATAAATGAGAGATGTCAGGAGGTTGGGGCATTCCTTTTTTCTATCGTATCTAGCAACAGGACAAGGGGTAATGGAATGAAGCTGGAACAAAAAAAGTTCCATTTAAACATAAGAAAAAAATATTTTACTGTGAGGGTGACAGAGCACTGGAACAGGCTGCCCAGGGAGGTTGTGGAGTCTCCTTCCTTGGAGGTCTTCAAGACCCTCCTGGACATGTTCCTATGCATCCTGATCTAGGTGGACCTGTATGGCAGGGGGATTGGACTAGATGATCTCTAAAGGTCCCTTCCAACCCCTACCATTCTATGATTCTATGATTCTATGATTCTGTGATTCTATGATTCTGTGTCCAAACTTGTAACACTTACTATGAAATTGTGTTTTGAATTGAGATATTAAATTCAAATTTCAAATTCAAAGACAGATTTATTAGCAGACTTTCTAAATAGAAGTTACCGTAAAACCATATCTTTTCATGTCCTCAGTAATATAGTGTTTTATGGGGGGAAGTGACAGTCACAGATTATGTATCAAGATTAAGAACTTGGTTGTCTACACCAGTAAAATATAGAGGGAAAGTTGCCCCAACCATTGAAGAGATCACTAGACCTATCCGAGTGGCAAGTAGAAGCACAGGAGGTTCTAGAAACACTCGAAAAGATAGTAGATCTCAGCGAAAACTTTTTCCAAGACTATGTAAAGTTAAAACCACAGTGGTTTACGGGAGACAACGTAGAGACCATTCCCATTCGAGATCAAGCCTGAACTCCTCTAAAGACGGTTCTCTGTCACATAGAAGGCGATCCCCTACAATTAGGAGGAGATAAAAATGGGCTACAATCATTAGGAAAATTGCAGGGTCTCTATCACAATGCTGGTTCTGTTTCTAACCCAAATTGGAAAATAGTCAATCTATAAGAAACAAACGTCTCAGCAGATATTAAAAAATAATTTCCCTCTCGGGTTTGGAAGTATTTGTTCCCAGTCAAATTCTGGCCCAAGGGCATTTCCTATCTTCCAATATGGGGTTTAAAGACAAATATCCAGGTAATTTGGAAAAACAGTCTTGGCAGGAAAATATAGTCTTGCCAAGAAAATTGTATTCCCATTCAGAACTTAACATGGCATCTCTATACACACATCCTTGTATGGAATGTTTCCATTTTATTTCTCTATCCATTATTAAAAAACAAAGTTCAGCGTAGCTTTTTTTATTGGAAAATTCAAAAGGGTTTTATGTTATTCCCCATGTTCTTGCTTCTAAACAAAGGCATATTTAAGCACTTCTAAAAGAGTGAATTGGCATTAACAAGACAAAATAAAGTGCGTAAGTAGAAGTTCGCATGCTTCTGCAGTAGATTTTTTACTAGAAGTCAGCACAATCAGGAAAATCTTTTTCTAGACTCCAAAATCCATGGATGGTTTTGGCTGCATTCTATATCACAATGTTACTCACAGTTTTATTTATGTATTTATTTGTTGACTGTATTGTGTAGGCCAGCACTTGAGTAAAAGTTCTGCAACAATAAAGACCTTTCCCTTGGATCCACATGGCTGATCACAGTGCCGATACTCCTCTCTTAGCACGTGCAGAGCACACTTTAGAATGTCAGTGGAAGTTCTGCATGCGTGTAGAGAGTAGGCTATAAAACATGACATTTGCCATGTGGCTCTCAGATGAAAAATTTGCCCTAAGATAGTTCCTTCAGAAAGTTGTTGAGATTTTTCCACCACAGCAATCATATTTGTTTTAACAGAAAATGAACCTCTAAGACAATGTTAAAGAATACCATTTAACAAGAGACTCTTTGATATGTTGTGTTATGTTTCGATATCAACATAAACATTGGCTGATCAAAAATTGGTGGTATTAGTATTATTCTATGAAAGATCCTTGCTACTTTTTGGGTTTGTTTTTTCTGACCTAGGCTTCCACCATACTCAGATAAACATGCTAATCTTGGAGTAGGCTCCAAATTATGACCTGCATCATTGCTTGTGCAGATAACATTATTTATCCCTGTTATAATAGATCGATTACTGTTGACTGAAAGTGTTAATCTTCAGAAGTCCTGAGGAAGAAGAGATGGAAACAGATACAAAAACAATTTACTGTTTCCATTGGTTTGCTACTACTGTATTTGAAGGACAAACTAGCTTGAAAGGCAATCTTTTTTTCCTGTGCAGAAAAGAACAAATTAAGTGATTGACTGTGTAAAATTAAGTTTTCCCTAACAAAGTCTCTAACAAAATGTTTTGTTCTTTTTCTGTGTTTTTCCTTGCTGTTAGCTTGGTAGCCACAAAGGAAACAGACAGTGCAAGATCTCGTAGCATGCCAATGTCACCATCGGATTTCCTGGATAAGCTAATGGGTAGGATGTCAGGCTACGATGCAAGGATCAGACCAAATTTCAAAGGTAATTTCAAACCTAAAATTTGACATTTTCAAGTATTTCGCTATTTCTTCTTATACAAATACATTTTCTAGAACAAATATGATATATGAAATCAAATGTCACTCACTAAAACAAAAACCAACCTGCTTTTGCTTTTCTTTGCTATGACAGTTCGTTTAAGTTGTAATATGCTCTATTCCTGTCACTTTTACAGCTGCCCAAATGAAGGTGTTTTGAAAATGTAGTTTATCACTAGATTTTAGCTATCTAATATGGCTTGAGGTTTTTTCTTTCCTGAAATGCTTGTTAATGGATTCAAATTCCCACCTGGAAATACCATAGCCTGAAGCACTCCAGAAAGCAAGTTGTGGCAGAGAGAGGTCAAATTTTCATAACTGCCTGATTGTAACTGGAAGGGTATGTTAACGACATGACCACCAGAATCAAACTCACCAAATTAGATTACTCACTACTGTGCCCAAGCTGTTTGAAATGGCAAAAGAAACCATCTTTCCTGTTGCTCTTCTCCGTGTTCCAATTCTCCACTAAAACTGCAGGTGCACAATATCTGGAATTATCGCTTGGTATGTGCCTTTTGTGCACTTGTCACAAAGGAGATTCAAACAAGACAAAAGAAATCCAAAGAAGAATGAAAGTCCAAACTTTGTAAACGCAATGATTACATCTTCCAAGGGTCTTAGCACAGATCATGTTATCTGGACCCCAGCATGCTAGACTGTTTAATGAAGGATTATCCAAACTATATTATTTTGCAAAAATATATACAAAAAATGACAAACTATTATACAGACAAATACCATACATTTTAACTTCTGCAGTCTAGGAAGTCTAGTCTTAGGTAAATTTGACTATTCACATTTTAGAATGCAAAGAGTTTAAATCATATAGTGGAAATATATTTAAGTCTGCTTCTGAAGTTTTGAATCAGGTTATCATAGTATTCTTACTTCCACTTAGCTGCCTCCTCCTAAGCATAGGTGCTCTTAGATCAAACATTGCACTATAAGGCAAGTTTTCCTCCATCTCTACTACAAACATTTTCCTCCAAGTAGACACATCTTTCCCCTCTAAGTCATCTGTCACTGATTTTCCATCTGAACTCTTACTCAGCACTAAAATTTACAAATTTTTGACATCTCCAAATCCCAGAAATTTCAGTGGTTATGATTCTAAAGTCATTCCTATATGCTGGTTTTGTCAGAGTTTACCTAGATTGATTGATAAGAATCAAGTAGTTTGTCAAATTAAGTCCTCATCAGTAAGCTATAAGCAGTTAGTGCTCTACAGGTAAACTTATTACCCAGGATTTACTGCAGATGGAAATGCTTTGCTTTTAATAGGTAGTGGTAATGATATTTTTCAGAAAATTATAAAGGTATCCTGGAAATTAAAATACATCACTAAAATATTTACTACACTGATCAATATCCCTGATGACCATTAAGAATAAGTCCCTTGGACTTGCTAGAACTACTTTGATGAATGTTCCAGTCCCTGGCTTCCTGAAGGGTTAACGTATGAAACAATTTTTGTGAAGTAATGCAAAACACTGCATTTCTAAAATTACTTTCTTATATGAATGGTAGCTCTTAAATTACTTTTGCTCCTTCTTAATGTTGTCTTGACTTGTTTCCTAGTTCATGCTTTAGCATGCAAACTGCAGGTTCAGCCTGCAGTAAAACTATGATGGGTGAAAGAAGACCTCAGGCAAAGTCTAAGCACTGCAGTTTTTCTTCTTCCTTCTTTAAACCTTCTGAAGTCCTACAAACAAGTATTTAAAAACAGGGAGCTTGCAGCTTAGCAGTTGATTTGGGAACCAGATTTTGCAGTTTGTCATGGAGACCATGGAATCACAGTCTTCTGGTGTGACTATGGTGAAGAGTAAATAGATGGTATAGAGATTAGTACAGTGCTTCTTGAAAGCATAATTCAAAAGTCTTAGAGTGTTGTTTTGTAACTATTGAAATTTAAAGAGACAAAACCTAATTTGACATTGTTCTTTTTCAAGAAGTGCACATTCTAAATCTTCTAGACAGCTATGCAGTTTGAACAAATCTGCCTAGAATGATTCAGATCTATCACTAAGAATAAGTATCTCCTTAAGTGACTTTGCAACTTTCTGGTGAGTTTTATTATTCCTAGAACAACTGCTGGAGCTTCATGCCTTTCTGAGTTTTTAATCTAGCAACATTTTTAAAGAAATAAAAAGAGTAGTAATAAAAGAATTCAGACAATGATTTTAAAATCTTTTTAATTTCCAATAAAATTCCTGTGACTACCAATTCATAGTAGTCATAATTAATCTTGGTCAACAAGACTTTTATTTTTTTCTGAGGGCTCTGATTTTGAATTAGAAATTCTGCATACTTGTTCTTCTTCAACAGAAGTAATAGAGGAGACTGGCTATATATTTAGCTATGGAATAAAATAGGGAAGTAAGAACTCTTGTGAAATCTTTATTCCAGTTGGAAAGTTTTCAGTTTTGTTTTTTTCCAGTATATCAAACATATAGCAAGGGGCTTCTCTTACTCAGCTGTTATCACATGACAAACTATATAAGTTCCTGCAAACATGGGAAACACTTAACTTTCAAATTTGGATGTAATTATGCAATCCATGTGTAAAAATTGTCACGACCTCAAGATGTTCAGAGTTAACCTCATACAGAAGAAGTGTTATATCTTTTATCTATACAACCCCAGTTGAACTCAGTAGTTGAGTGCAATTTGATAGCTTGATAATAATCTATCAAAGAGGAAATGCTGGGATTTATACAGGGAAGTGTAAATTGTTCCTTACCCTGTATTCAGCATTCATTAGTTTAGGAATTTCTTAAGCCAGGACTTAATTGAAGAAAATAATTTAAATAAGTACATTCACTGCTAGATAAATATCATCACTTCTGGAAGGTGTTTTTCTTGTGGCCTTCCCAGTATTTTTGGGGTAATAAAATCTTTTTTTGGAATATTGAAAAGTATAATCTTTTACTTACTTTGCATTTATGACTAATTTACTGTGTTTATTGCCACATGACACATTAATAAATGAAGGAAATGTTTACTTCCTTTCCGTTTTTACAGATTTGTGTACTTGCATATCTCTCCCCACCACATCCATTCTTCTTCAGCTGTTTTTGTGTGGCGATATTTCATAGAATTGGCGATCCTTGTTTGACTTCTTGATTTCTCTTTCCTTTCTGATATATATTTTTGAGGCAGACAGAGGAGAAATTTTGAAATATTCAAGATGGAAGTTAATTATGTACTTGTTTGGTAGTCAATTTTTTCAAATGAATTTCTTTCCATTCTCCTATATTGATTACATAGCATGCTTCCAGATGACCATCTGCAACCAATCAAGCCTCTCTTTCCTAAGTGGAAATTATTACTTTGGGGCCCATCAGTAGGAATGCATAGTAAGGATCATTTGGCACTTGACTGACACTGAATTTCATCATTTTATTGCTTCACAGCACAGTATTTTGTGATTTTTCTACTCCTCCTTGCAGTCATCTTTGTCTTCAACCATCCTAAATAATCTCATAGCAGAAGCAAAATTATAGTACTAGATATTGTTTTCCAGGCCAGAAATATTAAACCACAAATCCTTGCAGATCAGTGTGGGAACCCACCAGTAATCACCTCACACTTTGAAAACTGGTTATTTTTTCCTAACATTAAATAACTTTAAAGCAAAAAGTCCATGAGTGTCTTTAACTTACTTCATCAAGACGAATATCCTTAAAAAGCCTTTGTCAAGAGAGCATGTTGAAAAGTTTTTGAAATGTCAAATAATCAATTTTAATTAATTTAATTATATGTTATAATTAAAATTAATATTTATTTAATTAGATTGCTTTTGTCCACATGCTCATAATCTCTTTCAGAGAGCCTCAGCAGATCTTAGAGATATCATTTCAGAAATATAAAAGCAATCCATATCTCTTATAATCATAACAGTGTTCATAATTTCTACCAGTTTGGCTGCTACAGGAAATTTGCAGTAATAATAGTCATTGTCAATGTCATCTACTATCATACTTGAAGTGTCTTTTCCTTTTTTAATTCAAGTTATATATGGTACCCATTTCCACAGATAACAAAGTTGACACAGGCTATAGTTAACTCACAGTCATTCATATTACCAAAATTTTGCAAAGATTTTATGACATCTCGTTTGATATCACTTCAGCCTGTCAATTTGTTCCTGTTCACTCAGTCTGAAATATCTCCCACTGTCCTCACAGAAATCTTCCATCAAAATGGCTCAAGTATTTGACACAGATGTTGCTAGAAAGACTTCATTTAGTTTTTCTGGTCTGACCTTCTTCACTTTCATGGATGTTGCTATATCTTAACCATATTCTCTTGATTTCACCTTCCAGATCTTGGCAGGATTCTCTAACACTTTGCAGATAGCTAGCATTGTTAACTCTTCTGTCTCCAGTCAATTTCATTTCTATTTTTTTCTGCTGATATTTAATCAATGTTCTACTTGTCTGTGTTCTTGTGTTTGAATATGACTTCCAGTTTTAACAGTTTTACTTATGCTTCTTCTTGAACAAGCTTTGGGAAGATCATTTTTGCTCTCAGCATTTTACTCTCTTATCTTTAAGTAAAAGTTAAACTATTTATAAACTACTTTTAGCTTCTCTTTTTATGATCTTTTTAATTACCTGTTAACTATATTTGTTTGTGATGCTGCTTTTGAAATATAGCATCAGCAGTATAGTGATTTAGGGCTTTTTCTTTATAAAAGGAACTCTGTTGATATAGCAAATTTATGCTTTAAAGCATAGTACTATTTTAAACAAGAGAGTATCATACCAAAATTGAAATGATGACAAGAAAGCTGCCTTGCAAACAAATTGTCTAAAATAGCCAGGAAGTACAATTTTCTCCCCAAAAGTTTTTAGTGACTCTGCCTTTGTTCACCTCCCCTGCTTTTTCTTTTTCCCTTGATCTTTTCCAGCAGTTGTCAATGTCAAGCTTTTACTGAATTGTAAGAAGTACTGGGTATGGTCAACAGCTCTAAAGAATTAACCAAATGTCAAAGTTACTGCAGAGTGATACCTCCTCAGCTGAGAATTATGTTCTATAGATGTGGTTCTGTGTATTGCAATGACTGAAGCACACATAGTGATGTTTTGTTGCAGTTGCTACACAGTACCTCAAAACAATTATTACCTTGAGGAAATAAAGTTGGATGTTCCAAATTGTGTCCTGTTGGCAGAATTTTTAATGACTGTTCTGAATTTTCAAGTGTTTAGTATTTAGTTCATTGGCCACATTACATTTTACTAGTTGCAAATCATCAGAAGTGGCAGAGCAGTTTCTTACTTTAGTACTGAATAACAGTTTGTAAGACCAATCCTCAAATTTCAGATATAGATCTTTCATTACTAGCAACTATCTACAACTGCAAAAAGGTTCTCCAGTGCCAAACTGGATTATTGATAAAAGACTATTAAGATGCAGGATGGAGATGAGAAAAACCTTGTGATGGAAAAAACCTTTTTTCAGTTGTACACTGACTGAAATTGATAAGAAACAATGGAGAAATTAGCATGCTCTACTACAATGCCATTTTTTCAGAGACTTCCAGAGAAATAATTTAAAATCTTTTCCATGAATAGACGATTCATTGTTAAGTTATTATAATGACTGCTCTGCCACCACCAATACTTCACAAATGAAAGATAAGACAGAACAACAGTTGACCGAAGACCCATGGTAACAGAAAATTCAGTTTAAATGTATTCTTAAACATTTTGTGAATTTAAGAGAAATGAAAATAGAATCTAAGTCATTCTTTCTTATCCACATTTGTTCCAGTAAGCAGTAAAGATGAGAGCAGAAATAATGTATTTCTGGTAGCAATGATGACAGATAACATTAAAGACAGCAGCTGCTGGTCAATTTTCCCCCTAATTGTTGTGGGAAGTGACATATATATCCCACTGAAACACACATTAAAATATTTTTTAGTCTGTGTCTCAAATGGGATGTTGTTTTGTTTTTTTTTTTTTTATTGCTAGAACTGGCCAGTCAAGTGCTATACTTCTAAGAAAAATCAAAAGGAAAATTATTAGAAGCCATTCAATTTAATCATGCATTAAATAAGTTGCAAAAATTAGCATTTTTCCCTCTTCAATCAATAAACATTGTTTAATAAGGATTTATATTTTACTCAATATACAATTATTCTGGAACAGGGACTGGTCTGTTTTTTTCTTTTGCAGGCCCTCCAGTTAATGTCACATGCAACATATTTATAAACAGCTTTGGATCCATTGCAGAAACAACCATGGTAAGATATTTTATCTAAAACACTGTTTACAGTGTTTAAAGTTAAATGTGTTCATTGATCTCAAAAGGTGGCTAGCACTTCTCTTCACATGGAGCTAGATGAAGAAGAAAATCTGCTTCTGAGAACAGAAAGTGAGATCATTTAATTTGACAAGTGTTTTTTCTAAGAAAATATCCATATCCATCATTATGCTATCAAATTCACAAGTGAAAGTAAAGACAAGGGTTGGATGGTTTTTATTTCTCCATAAGTTTTATTTGAGAGTTGTAATTAACTCATTATTTTCAATTAGATAGGTATTAGTTTTTGTAGTGTTCCACTTTTCTAACCTAAAAAATGTCAATTCATTATGTTGCTTTGTTAACAATATGTTAATTTGTCAATGCCTTTTGTAATTTCATCATATACAGTGAAAATTTATTAAAGCAGTCATTCTTCCATAGAGCTATTATGCAGACATAATGAAATGGTGATCTGGTCAATAAAATTTTATTATGAATTCTAAGAGTGGAGTAAATATATGTGGATTCCTCACTTTTTTGTACATACACTTAGCATTTGACTGTTATAGAATGGCAGAAGAAAGAGTTCAAAAAGACTGGAGTTTCTAAGAAAATAAGGAGAAAGAGATCAAAGTCTAAAGGTAGCAAAACTACATATATAACTTAGGTAATCTTATTTAACAAGTGACACATATTTTAATGACTTGGAGCACAGATTTACTCATTAAAATTTACTGACAGAGGAGTTATAGGCATTCTTTTTCCATATTTTGAGAAAAATGCAAATAAGCACCCTTGAAAACAATTACATAGTAATTTAAGAATGGAGATGGTTAAAATATAGATAGATGAAGGAAGATGATGATAAGATCCAAATATAGTAAATAGTCTGAAATTCCAACAATTTGATACCTATGATATAATATTTATTCTAAACCTTTATGCATAGAAAAACTGGTTAGAACAGTTTATTAGTCTAAAGAAGGACTTTTATATTCTTGTTAAATGCTTTTTTCAGGACTACAAACAGAAGAGCTTAAGAAAGCAACAAATAAAAAATAAAACTTGGTCACTAAGTGGTATCTTGAAAGCTTGCTGGCGTTTAAAACTACTACCTTAATAATGGTGGTAGCTTAAAAGTCCGAGTAAATCAAGACACATTCTAAAATGCCATTGTAATTGCACTTTGCACTGTCAGTCTCTTTTTCTTCTCATCTATGGTCCTCTGGTTCTCTAGGTCTCTTATTAATGATCAAAATCTCTGAGCTCCCTCTGCTGCCTCAGTTGTGTGTAACACAATAATTAGTTACAGAAAATGTGTTAACAAAAAACCAAGGCAAAACAAAACAAAACAAAGCAAAACAAAACAAGAGGATCGGCTGCAAAATAGCTCAGTGCCAACTTTATATTACAGGACTTGATAATTCTCAATAAGCACAAGGAGTCTGACAATTATCTTTAAAGTGCTTCTTTTTTTTTTTTTTGTTTTATTTGTTTTGTTTTTTTTTTTTAAAGTTTCTTTTAAATTCTTTTAGTGTATGGGTTGTGTTTATTTCATAGTCCCTTTGTTTGTCTCAAAAGACAAAATGGATTTTTCCTAGTGGAGAAAACAAATGCCACCTCTTACTAGGCAACTGTGATTCTAGCTGAACCTGATTAATTTCAAGTGATTGTATGAGGAATTTTAATAATGTCCTGTATGCTCTGAGGAAGCAGAAAAACATCATTTAAAACTCCTTTAAACAAAATTTCATATTCAGCACCACTTAGGATCCAGCCTTGCAAATCTTTCTATGTTATTCAGCTGAATGGTAGTACTAGATCTGTATATGTCTCAATGATATTCACAAAGTGAGGATTTCATAGTCATCCTCTAGCCAAGTTGATCTCATATTGCTTCATGCATAGAAAGGAAAACCCAGGTCTGATCTTTCATTTTTCACATGATTCTACTATACTTCTTTTTCAGCTTTAGAAATGTTAAAGAACTGGACATCAATAAATATTTCCATTATGTGAAATTAACATAACATAATTAACACAAATTAATATCTGAAGTTTTTTATTTTATATAAATAGCAACATATGTAAGCATACTTACCTTTAAAAATCTGACAAATCAATTGGATTGCTTTGTCGTGTAAAGTTAAATGTATATTGGCAGTATGGTAACCATATCCTACAGGAAACAAAACAGTTTGCTTGTTGGTACATAGGGACTTAAATTTCTGATTTTATCTCAATATCCTCAAAAGTTCTTTACAGATATTTTTTTTGTAGCTCAAGCCGTGCTCAGCTTGTATTTGCACTGATTTCTAAACTGTTAAGAGCAGTGTCACAAAACCACAGAATAACAGAATGGTAGGCATTGGAAGAGACTTCTAAAGATCATCTAGACTCCTTGCTAAAGTAGGTCCACCTAGATCAGGTCACACAGGAATGCATCCAGATGGGTTTTGAAAGCCTCCAGAGGAGACTCCACAGCCTCTCCTTATGTTTAAGTGGAACTTCCTGTGCTGCAGTTCATGCCTGTTACCACTTGTCCTGTCACTGGGCACTACAGAAAAAAAGAGCCACTCCATCCTCTTACCACCCAGGTCTCATAGCCTTTCCTTGTAAGATCTCCAGTCTCCCAATCATATGGAGGCCCTTCTCTCATATATATTGTTGTCAGTTACTAACCAAAATAAAACCAAAAAAAAGTACCTCAAGATTTTCTGAGTTTTAAAGATCTAGAACAACTGAACTTAATGCAGATTTACAGCAATATTTACTAAGTATGTATTAATATGCTTAGCAAAATTCATGTGCTAAAAGTCCATTGAAAGGGACGCTCCCTGAGAGACCTAATGACAAGTGACAACTGTGCAGACAATTAACACATTAAAAAACTTATGTTTCTGATTTGTTCATGACATATTTTTGCTGATGGGTATTTCTTGACACAGTCTGGTAAGATCTGTTATCCAGAATGATGTTAGGAAGCAGGTGAGAGATCTTTCTGTACTCCTAACCCTAATGATTTTATCATAAATTTACAAATAAAATTTGCTTTTAAACTATGTTAATCCATTTTTAAGCTATCATAATTACTCTTCTTTCACAAATCACAGCTCTTTGATTATACTAGCTTCATCTTTCTCCAAGTGATCATTTCTAGTTACGTTCCATTCTACCTAATCTAGCTTGTCTTTGAACAGAGTGCTTGAAAGGACTGTTCACGTGTATACATTGCAAAGTTTAACACTGGAGAGCTTCACCAAGTATTTTTCTAAATGAACCATTCCGTTCACTGTTTCAAATACAAGAAAATTCATAACTTTCTTTGGTAAAAATACACTTTAAAATTCTGTGTAATTGATATAGTGATGTGATAATACTGAAGTGACAGGCAGAAATGTTTACTTTGCAAAATTTTTGTCTCAGATGAGTGAACAAGCAATAAAGGCCACTTTACAGTTTAAAAATTACAAACATTCAATTTTTTTCCCCTATTTAACAATTAACTTTCTTTTATCAAGACACAGAGAAGTCAGCAGGTTGTTCTTGTGTGGATCTGGTAGGTGAATTATTTAACCTCCTTTATTTTATCATAAACTTGCCTCTGCTACCCTGAGCCTGGGTCATGGAGTCAGAAGTAGATAGAGGTTTTTCAAATTCTAGCAGGTCGGCAGCTGTCTAATTTGTTACATGGACAGATTAATCCATGCAAATCCCCTTGCTGAACCTATCTTCTAAGCAGACAACATCATATTACCTTCCCTAGATACAGCATCTATTTTCAATGTTATGCAGAAATTCTATAGAATGCAACTAAAGACTGCTTGAAAACATACATTGCTATGTATGAGTTATAAAATTGATAGCATCATTTGTTTTCAAATTCAAAAAATAATTTAAAACCCTATATATGTTAGTTTTATAAGCAATTGAAATCATTATTTTGTACAGTTCTGAGCTGAAATTTTTAGTCTAAGTTAACCTTTTAGAAGACAACATTGGAATCTGAGTACTGTGTGGTGGAAGATATCAGGTAAAATGCTGGCTGATATTACGACAGCACAACAGCATGATGAAGCAGAGAGAGACAGGGAAATATTAGACAAATCAGAACAAACTCCCATCTATCACATGGAGTTACGGTTTGTGGCACGGTACCAGCTGCTTGCAGTAGCTGATCACAGGTGCCTATTGCATATTGCTAACAATTGTTCAGGAAGTATTTACAGATGCCTATTATGAATGAGACTGATTGCAGCTGTGCATTGTCATGAGGGTCACTTGCCTGATTTCAGGATAAACTGTAATAGATGGTACGACAGATGTATAGACTGGGTGACCCCATGCATAGAAGTGGCTAGTGCAGATAATACTGAACATCGTGGTATTCAGGTACCAATAGTTGAATTTCCAATCTAGAGAAATCTGGTTCTATACTAATACTGAAAATCATTCTTACATAACAAGTTGGAAATGAACAGAAGTAATCTCACTGTGTTTTATCTCCTGGACTCTGCGAAGCTTCTGAGTATAATGACACTATTCTATACCTTTTCCTAATCTTCTCTTTCTGTGTTGTAGGATGAAAATATTCCTGTATTCTTTTCTGGCACCTAAACTGGATATTTTTTCTCAGGAAGTAACTCCAGTCTTTTGGGCTCCTTTTTTAATTCTGAAAAAGTAAACAAAGTGTCAGTTTTTCCTTTTGGATTTCTGTGATGATTTATAAGTTATTTAGAAAAAAAATAATAGTGTTTCAATTAGATTATTCAAAACTTAAATTCCAAGCATTTGGGCAGCAAGCAGGCTTTGCACTGAAGAAAATATTTTTTACTGTTATGTTTGGTTTAGGTTTGAACTAGCAAAAATNATATATGTTATATATTTCATATGTTTGAAAGCCAGTATATTAAACATGAATATATGGAAAAACAGAAGTACAAACTGTGAATAGACACATAAGGATAAAATGAACAAATAACCTTGTCTTATTAAACATTATGTTAGTCTTTCTTGTTTTCCACTGTAAAACAACAAAAAAACAACTCAAGACTAAGTCTCAGGCTTAATTTAGAGAGCATCCTGAGGCCAAATCTGGCAGAAAGATCCAGAGATAAAGTGCAATCTTACCAAATAACAGAGTACATTTGTCTGAGAAAATACTGGAAAAACACGGTCTTGTTTTCAGGTCTCAAAACCTACCATTTCTAGATATCCTTTCAATGATTTATGAAGAACTGAAACTTTCTTTAGGAAAGGAAACCATTTCACACAGTCAACATCACTATACTGATTGTGAAGTTACAGTCTAGAGTAAATGATACTGTAATAATGAAAAGCCATTTGAAAAAGTTTTAGACATTTTTAATAGATTTTAGTGAAAGTACTGCCTTGAAGATCCAATTCAACTGTCATTGTGCATTTGTAGTATTACTTGAAAACTAAAAGTGATACAAGACCTGTCTATATTTTGTGCATTAACAACTCATGGGTCTGAAAATATAACAGGAAGTATCCATTGTAAAGCGAAAGTTCAAACTAATAGTTTTCACTGACAGAGCACAAACAGAATAAATGTGTGGTCTTTTTGCAAAAACAGGTAGCTTTAAAGCAGAATCTGGGAACATAATACACCAGAAGGTTTCCACAAAGAAATACTAAAATTCCCTTTTCAGTTGTTATGATTTGCAAACTGTATTTTACCACTTTTGTGGCTGTGGCTCAAAATTTTTTTCAAGATTTTTTGAAAGAAGATGAATTGAATAGGTTTTCTATTTATCCCAGTAAGGCTTGGTGCTTGAGTCACAGCCAAATTCTGTAATGTTTCTGGAAACTGGAGCTGAAATTATATGAGCTCTTTATGTAAGATGGAGAATAAATGTCTAAGCAGAAGACTTTTATTTCCATTTAACTTTCCTTACTGACATAAACAGATCATCTGACTGTTAAAACTAGTCTATAAGGGTAATTTAGGACTAACAGTAAATTGTTGCATCACTACATAGCTCTGACCATGTTGTATGAGGTATACTGTTTTTAAAGTTTCATATTTTGTTGCAATCATACCAGATTAATTCTAATGGAGAAATGATTAGATAACACTCTTGATGTTTCTTTGATTTGTAAGGACACAGATACTAATATAAAGACACTCTAACAAAAATAAACCAATGGACTGGGGCAAAGAAATTATTTTAAAACAGCTTCATTATGTGTATTTAAGTACTGGAAATGAATCTCATCACAATATATGGGGATTTTGTCCTTAACTCACATTAACATCAATAGGAGTTAAGTCCGTGAATCATCTACCACTGTAGGAATAAGGTGGCCTTTCTCCCTCACTTTTACATAAGCGTTCAGTTTACTAACAATTCATTTACAGAAATACAAATGACAGTTAGCTTTAGAATAACTGTTAAATAAATCAGAATTAAAAAAAAAAAAAAGGATTTTCACACTGTCACCCTTGTTCCTAATCTTCTCTTTCTGTGTTGTAGGATGAAAATATTCCTGTATTCTTTTCTGGCACCTAAACTGGATATTTTTTCTCAGGAAGTAACTCCAGTCTTTTGGGCTCCTTTTTTAATTCTGAAAAAGTAAACAAAGTGTCAGTTTTTCCTTTTGGATTTCTGTGATGATTTATAAGTTATTTAGAAAAAAAATAATAGTGTTTCAATTAGATTATTCAAAACTTAAATTCCAAGCATTTGGGCAGCAAGCAGGCTTTGCACTGAAGAAAATATTTTTTACTGTTATGTTTGGTTTAGGTTTGAACTAGCAAAAATGGATGATGAAATTGATTTTTAAAAAGTAACCAGAAGCTTTGCCTTTGCTGGAGCTGATGACATTTGCAGAAGCTGGTGATAAGTTTCTTTCCCCTGCTCCTGAAGCCAGTGGGTTTTAAACTGTTTTCAGAAGCAATTGTCCAGTGAGTTATTAGGGAGCAGCAGTGTTTGTTGCTTGGTTATCAGACTGTGATATGTTATTTGAAAAAGAGGCTCTGTTTTATATATATGTATA